>WEDG01014485.1:0-71498 GCA_017591395.1 Schistocephalus solidus | reverse complement strand
GGGCGAGGTCCTCTCAGGTCGCTGGGTTGATTTGCAGTTGCTTCAGAGATTTTTTTAGTGTCCTTGTAGCGTCGTTTTCAACCTCTTTGTCAGTGAGCACCCGTAGGGACATCTCCGTAAAAGAGTCGTTTGGGTAGTCGCTGATCGTCCATTCTCACCAGGTGGCCACTCCATCGCAGTTGCACTTGCCTCAGCATGGCGTGGGTGCTGAGGATTCCGGTCCGCTCCAGGACTTCCGTCCCCGGGATCCTATCTTGCCATCTCAGCTTCAGTATTCTGCGGAGGCAGCTGAGATGGAAGTGATTCAGCTTCCTGGATTGGTTCCAGCAGACGGTCCAGTTTTCCGCTCCGTAATAGAGTGTCGCCAAGAAGATGGCCTTGCACATTTTCAGTTTGGTGTTCAGGTGAATACTGTGGCGATTCTGCACGGAGGCCTGCAGCCGGCCGAAAGGCCTGACTGGCTTTGGAGATCCGTTTGGCAACCTCGTCATGGATTCTCGTTTTGCGTGACAGCTTGCTTCCCAGATAAGCAAAGGTTTTCTCATTTTTGAGTTGAGCACCGTTGACATTCATTCGGGGAGCATTGTATTTAGCACTGGGTGGCGGCTGGCGCATGACAACCATTTGGCTGTACTTTTTGTCAATCCAAAATTGGCACAGCCTGCGGCAAAGAGGTCCATGCTCCTTTGCATGTCCTCCTCCGTCACGGTGTTAAGGTCGCAGTCGTCCGCGAAGAGAAAGTCATGGACTGTAGTCGTAGACACGCACGTTGCAGCCTGTATACGCCGACTGTTAAGAAGGTGCCCGTCGGTGTCGTCGGAAGCCACATTGGCTTTCCGGGAGCATTACCTGCTCTAGTTTTCCCTTCAGACGATTGAGAAGGAAACGTACGAAGATCTTCTCGGTGATGTTGAGCAACGAGATGCCTCTGTAATTATCACAGAGTTGCCAGTTCCCCTTCCGCTTGTAGAGATGGACGATGGTCACGTCATTGAAATCCGGAGGAACTTGTCCTTGGTGCCACATCTCCTGGAAGAGTGTTGTGAGTTCTGCCATCAGCCGGGGCACACTATGCTTGTAGACTTCCGGTGGGATTGCGTCGGATCCCGGTGCTTTATCACTGGAAATCTGCTGCAAGGCCGGGATGGTTTCTGGTAGGTAAGGTGGCAGATCCAGGCCATTTGTTTGTACACTTGAGGGAACCGGTCAATGAGAGCATCGGAGATGGCCACCAGAGTTGAGCTGCAGTGCCATTCCCTTGATGCAGGGGTCGTAGAGGGCCTTGATGACTTTGAAGAAGTTTTTCATTTCATTGCGGTCTGCATACCCTTGAATTTTCTCAGCCTTTTCGGACCATCCAGGCGTCCTGCATCTCCCGCAGCCATTGCTGTACAAGGTGGCAGCATCTCAAGAAGCCACTCTGGAAAAGTAACTTTTCCGCCTTCGACACAGTCGACAGGAGGGCGTGCCGGTCCTCGTAGAATTTGTCCTTCGCCGCATCAGAGCTCGTCATTGGCGGAGCGTAGGCGCTGATCATGGTTGCGAACATGTCCCCCCGAAGATGCGGTTGTAAACTAATCAGGTGATCATTACTACCTTGCGACAGACAGGGAGGACGTCACACGGTGTCGTTCCGGATGGCAAAGGCAACCCCAGCGTCGCGTCACTCTGCCTTTGACCGGCCACTCCATTGGAAGGTGTAGCCGGCACCCACCTTCTTCAGCTGACCCTGCTCAGAGAATCTGGTGTCACTGATAGTAGCAATGTCTAACTTGTAGCGTGCTCGTTCTCGAGCGACTAGCACCGTCCTCCGTTCCGGCCGGACGGAAGAAAATGTTAGCTGATGTTGTTAAGACTCCAGCGATTTACTGCGGATTGTCGTGGAGGTGCATGTGACTTAATATGAAACCATGATATTCTTAGGAACCTGGTGATGGTGTTGTGTATGTATTGGTGGAGGCTGTGTGCACTGATGTGATTTAGCCTACGATGGTTTATCGCAGGTTACCGTGGAGGCACATGTGAAATAATAGGCCTATGCGGTGTTTAAATGTGCGGGAGCAGTGAGGGCAGTGGAGCCGGGAGTGGTGACTGAATGTCGGAGCCCCAGGCACTGGTTCACCAGCCTCCCTGTGATATATTCGCAGGTGACCGACCAGGACGATGCGTGCGTGGAAGTTGTGGCCTAGTGTGGGCCGGAGAAATCGGGATGGGTAAGGGGTTTGTCATTCGTGGTAGTGGGGGAGGCAGTGGTAGTTAGCTGTGCAGGAGAGGGTGTGCGTGGGTTATCGGCCTTGTCGACATTGCGATGAATTCCATTGTACTGGATGCGCATGTGACCGAGTAGGCCCATGTGGTGAGTGAATGCTGGAGAGCAATGGATGCGGCGATCTCTGTTGTGGGTTAATGCACCAGGCACGGGGTCACCAGTTTCTATAAGATGGATTCGTAAGTGATCGATCAGGCCGACGCATGAGGTGAATAAGCGGTCGCAATGAGGACAGTTTAGGAGAGATTTCTCATCGCTGGTGGTGATGGTGGCGGTGACAGTGGTGGCGGTGGGGGTAACGGGTGATGAGTATTGGGATGTGGTCTCTATGATGGTGGGAATATAGGAATTGGTGCCAGTAGTGAGGGTGGAAGGGATCAGAAGGAGGGTTGGCAGAATTTGACGTAGAAGTTGGAGTTGTCAAATTGTGGTTGTATCGCCTCCGAAGATGTCCGATCAGGACGATTCGTGCGCGGAAATTGCGTCGACAACGTGGATATGTTGGAATGGCTTGGGCATTGGTGGTGATGGTCCGGGGCGCAGGTGACTTTTGTGCCGTTCTTTTGGCCTTGGCACTAGCTAGCCGGTTGGCTTCGTATATTGCTGCCTCAGTCTTTACTGTCCTCCTCCAGGCCGGTCAGTTCCAGGCGAGGTCCTCCTATTGTGCCGGGTTGATCTGCAGTTGCTTCAGGGAGGTCTTCAGAGTGTCTTCGTAGCGTTGTACTCGACCCCCTTGCCGATGAGAACCAGTGGAGACATCTCCATTGAGGAGTTCTTTGGGTAGTCGTTCGTCGTCCATACTCCCAAGGTGGCCGCTTCCAGTGCAGTTGCAGCTGTTTCAGCTCAGCATAAATACTGAGAAGGCCTGTTCGTTCCAACACTTCTGTGTCCTGGATCCTGTCTTGCCATCTCAGCTTTAGTATTCTGCGGAGGCAGCTGAGGTGGTTGTTGAGCTTCTGCGCCTGTTTTTCGCAGACCCTCAGTTCCATACAGCAGCGTCGACAATATTACAACTTTGTACATCTTGAGTTTGGTGCTGAGGTGGAGACCGTGTCGATTCCAGACCATGTTCTGCATGCGTCCAAAGGTTTGGCTGGCCTTGTCCATCCGATGGGTGATCTCATCGTTGACTTTGGTGCTGCGGGCGAAAATGCTGCTCAGGTACATGAAGGTATCCACAAAGTTCAGTTGGGCGCCATTGAAATTGATGTGAGCTGCGGTGTAGGTGAAAAGGGGTGGCGGCTGATGCATCACCACCATTCACTCAGGGTTGTTGCGAACTCCGAAATTGTCACAGGCGACAGCGAAGAGGTCCATGCTCCTTTGCTTTTCCTCTTCTGTCATTGCATTGAATGCGCAGTCGTCAGCGTAGAGAAGTTCATGGATGGTGGCTGTGGATACCCGCAAGTGAAAGTGCATCCGCCGTTGGTTGATGAGTCGGCTGTCCATCCGTTAGGCGATGCAGATCCCGGGGCGTTCGTCATGGTAGGCGTTCATTAGCATGGCCGAGAACGTGAGACTGAAGAGAGTAGGCGCAAGGACGCAGCACTGCTTCACACCATTGGTCACTGCGAATGCTTCGGATACTGTCCCGTTGTCAGTAGCGTGCGCCATCATCCCGTCGTAAAACTGACAAACCATATGCGTGAACCGTTCAGGACAGCCGAATTTGTGCATAATTTTCCACAGTCCGTCGCGATTAACAGTCAAAGGCTTTCGTCAGGTCCACGAAGATACTGTGGCGGTGTTTCTGCATCTCCTCGCACTTCTCTTGCAGCTGGCGAGCGGCGAAGATCATGTCGATTGTTCCTTTGTGCCGTCGGAAGCTACATTGGCTTTTCGGGAGCAGTCCTTTCTCCAGGTGAGCGTTTAAACGATTGAAGAGAATGCGGGCGAAAATCTTTCTGGCGATGTTCAGCAACAAAATGCCTCTGTGGTCGTCGCAGATTTGGCGGTCCCCACTCTTCTTGTAGAGATTGAAATCCTGAGGGACTTGTCCTTGGTGCCACATCTCCTGTAAGAGCACTGGGAGTCGCTTCGTTAACTGGGGTCCACCATGCTTATAAATCTCAACAGGGATCGCATCCGACTCAGGTGCTATCCCGTTGGAGAGTTTCTGCACAGCTCTGATGGTTTCTTGGAGAGAGAATGGGAGATCAAGGTCGGCGTTGATTTCCCCTTCAGGTAGTCAATCAATGGCGGCGTCGGAGATGGTGGAGGGCTGGTTGAGAACGCTTTGGAAATGGTCAACCCAACGCATCTGGATTCGCGTCTTCTCAGTTAGCAGCGTCCTTCCATCAGCACTGAGAAGAGGGACAGGACCTTTGATGAGATTTCCATGGACAGCCTTGGTCGCAGTGAAGACGTTCTTCTATTTGTTTTGGTCCACGTACCTTTGGATTTCCTCGGCTTTGCGCGTCATCCAGGCATCCTGAATCTCCCGCAGCCGCTGCTTTACAAGGCAGCGACTTCGGTAGAAGGCTGTCTTGTTTGCTGTGGCAGGGCGATCGACATAGGCTTTGTGTAAGTGGTTCTTCTCGATGAGCAGAGCGTTGATGGCTGCGTCGTTGTCATCGACCCAGTGTTGGTGCTGACAACATGTGCGGCCGAAAACATCCAGGGCGATGGATTGGACGGTGTCCATTAGCTGGCACCAGTGGTTTTCCATGGAGGTGTCCGCATCGGCGAATGAAATGTTGGCTAGCCGGTTGGCCAGTTCATTGCTGAAATGGAGATGGTGAGCAGGAACATTCAACAAAGGAGTATTCAACTTAACTGGTGGTCGCTTACCTTGGAGTCTCCTGCATGTTTGCAGGTCAAGCCTCATCTTGGAGACGACGAGGCGGTGATTCGTCCATCCGTCGGCACCGGGGATTGTCTTTGTCACTAACAGGTCCTGTTGATCTCGCCTCCGTATAAGGACATGGTCCAAAAGGTACCAGTGTCATGACCAGGGGGGTGGTACCCAGGTCGCCTTCGGTCGCATCGGGATGCGGAAGAATGTGTTAGTCAGGATGAAGTGGTATTCGGCGCAGGTTCGTAGCATGAGAAGACCGTTGTCATTAAAGCCGGCGAGGCCATGGGGACCCAGCACTCCTCTCCATGTGGTATTGTTTGTTCGACGCGGGCTTCAAAGTCACGAAGGAAATTTACTTATCCACCTTCGGCACAGTCACCAGGAGAGCGTGTAATTCGTCATAGGATTTGTTTTTTGTCTCTTTGGAGCTCGTTGGTGGGGGAGCGTAGGCGCTGATGATCTTGGCGAACTTGTTTCCCCGGAGAGGCAGGCAGAGGCTGATCAAGCGATCGTTGCTGCCCTGTGGTCAACAGGGCACACGTCCCACGATGTATCTCCGGATTGCAAAGGCAACACAAGCGTCGCGTCACACTGCCTTTGGCTAGCCGCTCCAGAAGAAGGTATAGCTGGCACCCACCTCCTCCAGCTGACCCTGCTCTGAGAATCAGGTCTCGCTGAGAGTAGCAATATCTAACTTATAGCACACTAGTTCGCGAGCGACTAGCGCCATTTTCCGCTCTGGTCGGTTGCTCCTGGGATTGTATAAAATGGTTCGTACAGTCCATGCTTCTAGAGTGAGCAAACTCAATCGAGCAGTCCGGGGGGTACGTTGGGAGGATTGGGAGAGGAGTTGTTCTTGGTATTGTTTTGAGTTTTTCGACCACATGTAATTGCAGTCTGCTAGCCATGGTCTGCTGCAGCTGGGCTGCTGCTGTTTTGGTCAACTTTTGTACCCCCTCCCCCTCGAGGGGGTAATCATTGCTGCCCGTAAATAGGGCTCTTTAGTCATTCCAGGCGGCCAATAAACTCCACTATGGGTCACGATTTGGGTAAGTAAGAGAACGACCGATTCGCTTGGGCTGCCTTCGAGATTGCATGTTGCCCTCACCGTAGGACTTTTTCGACCGTTGGGAGGGAGGGAAGGGTGAGGGGAGAGGGCGAGAGAAAGAGAAAGAGGGGAGGGAGGAGGAGGAGGAGGAGAAGTAGGGGGAGAGATGGGGAAGTGCAGGGAGTACGGGAGAGGCGGAAGAGCAGGGGAAAGGAGCAACTGAACCGGGTTTGGAGACACAAAAACACCGGTGACCCTTACCTGGTTTAACACGCCGGTCGTAGCGGTTGTCCGGGGTATGGCTGCTGGGAAGAACCCAGCTTCGAGGAGCCACAAGTGAGAGTTGGGGGCCAGTTAGAGACGGTCACAGGAGCATTCCCCACCTATCCTAGACAGATTGAGCGAGCAAATACTACCTGTGTGATTCCATCCCTAACTAGTATCCCCGACACCCCGGGAACACAAATACACATGGAAATATCCAACACACCTTAGCCGATGACGTCGGGCACTTGGCCCTTGGGCAATTCGCGGTTAAAATAAACATCTCTAGTCTGCATTCTCCTACACAGCAGACACTCAGACACTATGCATTCAGTACAAAATATCTGCTTTTCCAAAGGCACTAATGCACCCCAACCAGAACGACCGTCATTAATCTCTTAGTAAGCTGAACTTCTTCACACATCCGAATATGCTTTCCATGTGAAACTGATTAACCACATCGGGAACGTTCAGCTTCGACTCATTCAATGTTCAGCATGCACGTTACAGGTTAAATGCACGCCAGTATCTGGTAACCATCCTATATTAAGGTACTACCCGAATGGTGTTGTCGCTGACCTGGAGTTATTGTTTACCGAAAATTTAATTTTGATTACCGAGGATCCAGTACTGAATTGTGGTTTGTTTACTTAAAGAGCATTCATGAAGTGTTACCAAGGCAACGCGCGTGCGCTGTCCAGAGGAAGAGCTTGTGACGTAAGTCAAACTCAGGTTCTTATCTTTTAATCTGCCCAAGATGCAGTAGTGCTGGCATCTTGAAACTATGACCAATCTTCTTGGTAGATATGAAAAAATACTCGCGTTTATGCGCCTTTCCTTTTAAATTTTTGGCTAAAAAAATTGTATGCAAAACGAGGTTTCTGATGCAGAATTTTTGGATAGGGCTTATTTAATTGCAGTTGAAGTGGATGCGTCAGATTGAATTTTTGGTAAGAAATAGACAACAACTTAGCCCTTTAGGGACATTTAACAGCTAGGAATTCAAAAGGTCTTCTATTATTTGAGCATTGTGAACATTTTTACCTTTCCCGCAATTAGAATTCAGCGCCTATTTATGCAGTCCGGAGCTTCATGGACATCAGGAGCTGTAAGTTTTAGTAAAATGCTTCTATTTTAAAAGGCTGCACTGAGCAGACAATTTATATTGCATTTTGTTGGCCTAAAATAAGTTTTAGCGTGACCGTACCTTTCAGGAATGCCTGTTTTAAAAGTACAACTGGCATGAAAAGGTGGCAATTAACAATAAATTGTTCTCAATAAAGTAGATGGATGCTGCTTCAAAGGAGTCACTTAAAGGAAACGTTGGAAACCGGAAATAGGACGAAATGATAGATTTTTAAGAGGATTAAATTAAGCTAAATGGAATAATGAATGCTGAAAATATAGAGAATTCTGTGCAGAATTGTTTTTAGTCGCACTCTTCCGGGTGCGAACATATATTTTTGGTTTCGTCCCTTCCATTTTTATTACTTTAATGGCTATTTCGATTGATTTTGGCATTAGCGGAAAGCGGTTTCAAACGTTTATTTCCGTAGCAAAGTTAAACAAGCCCGCATTTTTGAATTATCAGGGAAACTATCTTTTTCTTTCCCAGAGAACACTTCCGCAGTGAAATTGGATAGACCAGAATCTACTTGTTGGCCCGACACTGCTTGCTTATTCCTGGAATTTACATCTTCCCGCCCTTACCTTGTCCGCCTGCTTCCCATCTGATTTACGATTGTGCTTGTGACCTGTGGTACTTTCTGCCTAAAATATCAACATTTTATCTTGGCTTATATTAAAATTATTTACGGATTGCACGCTCAAGTACGCACTTTGCACCACCCATTAGTCGGTAACGGCGGCACAGCAGAACCTACGGCAGACCGACCTTGTGCCCATTACGGTACTGTTTTGAAAATGCTAAGTAACTTCATCGTTGAATATAGCAATATGCTATCTTCTTATATGGCAAAAGGGATTCATCTGTCATACGAACCTGAACTCATAAATATACCGATCATCCTTCTGTTTTAACTGGGCAGTAAAGTCGGAGATATACGTGGCATTTAAGCCCTCTCTGGGATCTGAGTGATTAAGACGAAAGCAGTCCCATTTTTTCTCCACTAGGGGCACATCGAGATTAAAGCATTACAAGAACTGATCTTTCTCTCTTCAAAACTGCAAATTTTCGCATAAATTATTCTCGACTCAATACGCAAGAATCGAATACTTCGGTAACATGCCGAAAAGTACGTCTTCAATACTATATGAAGGGCGTTCACCGATCGGTTTACGGGCAATCTCGTCCCGTTGGGCTGCAGGGATCAATCTAGGGTTCTTGCAGGCAGTTGCATAGGGATTAGTTATAAAGACCGGAAATAGTTATCGTTGATCTCCCTTGCTTCGCTAAGTTATACTGATGATCGCAACTGCCAACATAATGGACCCGTGGCCCAATGGTAGAACGTTGGATTTGATGACCAAAATCCCTTGTTTGGATGCCAGTTGCTCCAAACTTGGCGTTTTGTGTGGATGGCTTATGATGGCAAATAAGCCACAGAGTTTCCAGTCTAGCATGTTTTTATGGGTACGCCCTTCCAGAACGGTTTTATTTTCATAAAATCCCGACTGTGAGAAAATGCTAAAGGATGTGAGATTTGGCATAGGCCTTTGTCATGACTTAGTGGGGATCAACCACGTGAAGGCGGTGTTCAAAGGGAGATCCTCTGCCTAAAGTTTGACATTTAATTTATAGGTGAAACATCCTGATTGTCACTGAAATAGGTCGTCAAGTGCAATTTCTCACCTGTTGAATGTAAAAGATGGATAGGGAAATTCATGGAAGGCACGCAATAAGCTTGCTTTTGATCACCGTGGTTAGTTTTAAGATGTCAGCCTTGTTTCATTTTTTAATTTCTTCAAAGAGTTTATGCTGACTGATGTTATTTCCCCACAATATTGGCCTCAGAGTGGCCTACATCTTGTTAATTCGCATGTGTCAGCACTAACTCTGACTTCGCCAGTGGATAGCAACTAAGGGTTCTGGACACACTAAATCTATCATCCTGGTGCCTTTTGTCCTTATCTACAAGTTGGGATTTGGCCTGATGATTGTAGTGCTATGATCACGACCACTGCTTAGACCTCTACACGTTTCACAGTGAGACTGATAGTATTTGACTGAAATGTTTACATAAAACTTTAAAGGTAACTGACGTATGCTGTCAGCTTAGTGCAGTTTAAATCATAAAATGTTGTGTATACTGGGAAGGATGACCGATAAAAGAGACTGGAAGGACAACTTCTGACTTAATAATTTTCACTATTCAACCAAATTTTAAATCACAGGCGATAAAGTCGCACGGTTCAAAGAATTAAACCCTGGGCAATTTGTGCACCCTATATCAGGTGAAAGTGGACTTAATATATTCTTTTAGGATTTTGCACATGCAATCAAACATTCCATTGCAGCATTTCTTTATTATGGTGTGAGGAAAGCAAACTGATCATCCTCGCTGTCATGTACTAACCGGTTGCTGTCTGCGTTCAGATCTTATCTCATAATGCTAATGGAGACGACGGCAGTCCATAAACAGCTGGGCCAGTTATGGTCGCATCAGAAGAATAAAGTTCATTCACTTGAACAAGGGTAGGTGGGCTATGACGATGGCATTAAGAGCTTCGGATATCGTTTGATGGGTATTCGTCTATCCTCCTGTAAAATGCATCTATTATCGTATATCCTCCTGATTACGATTATCGACTTCTGACCGAAAATTACCACATTTGATTGTCATTCGCCGCATGTTCTCCAGTTTTTTTGTATGAGACCACGTCATTCTTCTTGGTGAGCTGGAATGTTTCGCAATTTACTTGACATTCAGATATTTCATCATATGACAATAATTGGCCGATGGAGAAGACGTTTAAAGGGGACCCCGACTAGAATTATTTTGCCACATGTTAATCGATTCAAGCCTGTATTCGGCTAACTTGCATTCGAATTTTAGAGCTGATTAAGCAGCATGTATCTAAACTGACCTGTATATGGTAAGTTGTTGCTAGGTTTTTCCCATGGTAGCCGACATTTACTTTCTCCAATATTTTATTAACTGGGGTAAGTTTTTAGATAGAAGAATGTTACTGTCCATGGTGAGACTTGAGCTGGTTTAAATGCCCTGATTCATCCCATCGGAGCCTATGACTTTTCTCGATGAACTTTGGTCGACCCGCCGCATGTGACTGCGTTCGGCTTAACACAATAAACGCCAAGAGGCTACCATTCGAAATGTTACACTGGACACCCTAAAGTTTAAAATTGCGTTTTCTTGGTGAAGCAACCTTCTCGAGTGTGAAACTTATAATAATAATTGACATCAAACCCGAAGGATCGACTGCATATCATCATGAACTAAATCAACTAATGGGGAAGCCTTACTTATAACTATGAACCCGCTCCATGGTCCCAACAAATGACTAAGAAATGCATCTTACGCGACCGTCGCTCCATCTTTAAGATGAACCTACGTATGGTCGTTCAAGATGAATTTTGTTTCGTAGAGGAAAATCCGTATTTATAATTTGCCAGCAATGGTCCATTCAGGCAAGCAATTAATAAGCCGATAAAAAATTATTGTGCTTAAGCCAAATAACAAATAAGTATTGTCGCAGTAGGATAGTGAGAAGGAGGTTTCGCAAATAAAGAGGTAAAGAAGTCGTCAGTTCGACCGTCCACCATAGGTTCCACTGAAGGGTGATGCAAGGACGGTGACTTGCGCGCAAATTAGTTTTAAGTGATAGGAGACTTTCACTGCATCTACCACACTCTCTTTTCCCTTACTCGCCTGTGCCCGGTGTCAAGACAAAGTCAAAAAGACCGGAGGTGGGATCGAGCGCAGATTAAACATCTCCCACGGAGTGGGAGAGCGGGATGTGGCATGAGCCGGCACCTACGCGTGCCTATGTTGAACACACGCACCCCCACATTCGGCTGTTGTTATGGAACCTCATCCCAATTAATAAGAACGCCTCTCGTAGCCTGATTTGGCCCCCGTGCTGTTTCAGTGCATCTACCGCGTGGCCTGTTTAGGGGTGTCTGGGGAGTCTGGCCTCGGTGCCTGTGCTTTATCCGCCTGTGACCAATCAACCCAGGGAGCCATAGTAATTGACGTGAAATAGCAGTGACCTGTGAAAATACGGGGAGCACACCTGGGGTTATGTAGAACACTAGGAACAGGTCCACCGATTTAGAATAGACTCAGCTGAGTCGTTGAAAACCGAAAAAAATTACACATTTATGGAAATTGTAAGGGAAATGGCTTGTTGTTCAGAAGGTTGATGCCATGGTACTTTACATCTGTCTTCTATGGCCGCCTAAATGGGAAACGAGAAAAGGAACTATCCACAATACTTGTGGCTAGGGGTCAAATTAAGGTGACAGCTTAATTTTATGTTAAGGTTAGTGTTAGCGTTAAGACGCAGGCATATTTACCCATCCTGAAATTTACCGTCAGGCCAATTATTTTAAGTCGGCGGGGTGGTTCTTATTGCCGTGTCTTCTTTAGGTGGCCATATAAGGCATACGTACCCCATGGCCATGTGTTGGATCATAAAAAGGGATGCGAGCTTTGTATCGTCTTTTGCGGGGGTCTTCTTAGTGTGCCCCATAGCAGGCCTGGCAGTGACTTGCATGTGAGTTAGGGTATCGTGATTGTTGACTTGCGTTGCATTTACCGCACTCTCTTCTCCTCGCCCACCTGAGCCCGGTGTCATGTTAGACGCAAGAATGCAGGATGGGCTTAGGCGGCTGACGTGACGTGAACCTGCGACTAGGCGTGCCTACCACCCTCTTCCCCCAGGTGTGGCATTTCTTGTGGGAGCCCATCCCCACTAACGTTTGTCATGCGCTGATCTGATCCTCGTGTTGGTTCAGCGCATTTACCACAAGACCCGTTTTAGGGTGGAACAGGGGGGTAAGATAATACGAAGATGAATGGTGTTAAGTGTACAGATAATCCATCTGGAGTGGGTGGTGTTGTAGCATTCCAACTCCGTGCACATGTTGCAAAGTTGAAAAGCTCGCGATGACATGCACATGCGCACTAGTGGCTGTCTGGTCTCCGCCAATCCCGGTTGTCCAATTTAGCCATCATAAATCATATCCTCTCTCGACTTCAACAAACTTTTCCTGTGTAATTTTGTGTGAGCACGATATGGAAAACTTAGTTACCGACATCCTGTCGTGAAGCGAGAGTGAGGTAATGAACCGCTCTCAACCCAGCAAGCCCAGGTCATGGTTCCGTTCCAATCCAGAAGACCAGCCCTCCAGCTGTGCCAGTATCCAGATCTTCTTCCAATATCCGAGATTCTTATTTTTACACTGAACCCAACAAATATCGACATGGCATACGTATTAGCGGTCAATGGGCAACTCAACAACCCAACAGCCGGCTTTCTCCAGCCGCCCTCTCAACCTGGCTCCTTCCTGCCAACTGTAGCCGCCGAGGCAGCCCATAACATTCCCGTTTCAGCTGGATTCCTACTTCTCTTCTCATGTGGAACCGGGCCTGAAGGTCATAATGGTTCCTTAATGGGTTAGACTACCGGTGAGGATCGGTTCACTTTTAGCAATTGTAGGAAAGGACCCCGACGGTAGTCACCTAAAAACCATGAGGAGAGTGCTTGTTTTAGTGTCTAAAGGGAAATCGTCTGCAGGCTGTGAGAGCAAGCCCGTCAGTCATTTACCCTGACCCTTAATCGGTTCAATCCTTGTTGCACTGCAGTGTTAATGTCACGCCGGAAGGCAGTCGTGTGCAGCGCAAGCAACGAATTGTCTGGAGGATGAAAACTGGGCGATGGGTCGACGAAAAAATAAGTAGTCTGCCACAGTATCACTTGATGTCCCCTCTTATGCTGCCAGCATATCGCTAACATGAGCAGTCAAAGCAGGAACTCTCGCATGACAACGAAAACCGCCGCAGGGTGTAAAATAGGGAAGAAGACAAGGAGGTACGTCGGTGCGCATAATCACATCCAGGGTAAGCCAAGTGGCTCGGCTACTTTCTCCGTACTAAATGCGGCTGCTCTCCAAAAACCCAATGGGTCGAAATTTTATTGAGTAAACCAAAAATTTAGGCGCGACGTATTTTTGGCTCAACGTAAACATGATCTTGCGTTTATAGACACAACTAGGCCAGTTTTTGCTTAATATACATACGACCCTGAAGGACGAACGGGCGACTGCCAGGTGGATTAGAGCTGAGGCAGACAACACCTCAAGAAAACCGGGCTAAGATTTCCGTGCACTACTGTAACTGGAGGTCGACCATATGTACGACCAACTGTAGCATCAGAAGGCGAGTAAGCCGATAGTGTGCATGTCAATTTCATAAAAATCTAGCCTATAGGCGACGTAAATACCACATGGCAGAGCATCTCCAGCTGCTGTTTTCTGTCGAACATCCGTTCAATGAACCGGAACATCCGACCATTAGTGGTTCATGTGGTCCTTAATTCCCGATCGTTTGCTCAAAAATTTAGAAGAAAATGTAGGCCTCAAGAGGCGCTTATTCTAGCTTTATGCTCACACAAACTGCGGTTACGGATTTTCGGTAAAAAAAATTAATTTTTTAATTTTTAATAAATAAGTTCACTTCTTGTATTTTTGAAGCATTGTGTAGGTCACCAAACCAGTCATTGTATAGTATTCACATCAACGGACACCGATGTTCTAGGGTATAAACCAAGTCGCACCAGCTGCGTTGAACGGAAATTCGGCATCCAAGAGTGAAAGTGAAGCTAGAACGGTCACTTCAAGCTCATATGACGTCATCATCTTGCAGAACATTAGGCCAAGGCTCAAAGCTGGAAGGTGACTTCGACTCGGCTAATGGTCGAGAACTTAGAAGTCAAACCTCCTTTGACTTGTATAACGGGATGAAAGTAATCCCTTAATAGTTTTCCTTTAAATTTCCTTACTTCGAACTCTTTTAGGTTGTACACAATGGTAAACAGCTACCTACCCTAATGTATGGCCGATAACGTTTTAATATTGAGAAGTGATGATATCTGACATATGTGGCACCACCGACCAGAGATTCATTAACCTGATATTACAGACTTAGACATTTCGATGGTAAATAAGCGAGAAAATTCGAGTGCAGTCGACTTTATGTTTGGTAGTAGTATTCCTCGATTGGCGTTCGCATTGCTTTCGTGACCAATCATGAGATAGCTCTAAATGAAGCTCCAACACCAAACAAAATTGTTAAATTTTGCCCAAAAATTTGGATAGATCAATGGACAGCACGCACCCTCCCCCTAATTTACCTTCTCCGTTACTTCCGTTTCATCAGGTTTCCCCATAAAGACCACAGGGGATACCAAGAACTTGAAAGTTTGAGCAAGAAAAAGGCCTTATCAGAACAGATTTATCGAAGTACCGACGTTTCGGTGGGCTAGATGGCCTCACTATTGTCAAGGCTTTAAATGCACAAAATCCAATAGAAATGGACATACCGTGGCATGCTTTTCCGCCTTGGGCTAATTAAGTTTATTCTTGTTTATCCGCCTCGGCCTTTCGGTGGATCATAGTTGGGCCTGACAGCTGCGTGCATTATGAGACGCCACCTCAAGGGAGGGAGGGGGCGCTATCGACGTAAGATGTTCGACAATCTGAGAGCTTACAAATGAAGAGGCAGGAAGAGTTGGACAGAGTTTTGCTGAGGCCATCATGAATACAAACAATTCAACAAGCAGTAGAAGCTAGGCCAGTCACGTCGTCAGCCGTTTTTTTGTCCGCAAAGAAGTGTGGGCGGCTGCGACCAATCGAGCAAGAGAGAAATATCGATCGGAGTCATGGCATCGCAAGCCAGAGGCCGTCACGCGCGTGGGCGGAGGTTGTCACGTACGCGCGCGTACGCAAGGCTTGGCAGGTAAAGTCAGCACGAGTGAGCGGCGGCGCTGACGAGCATGAGAGCGAATAGCACCTAGTGTTAAGCTTTTTGACCTCACGAATTTTGTTGCGTAGTTTATAATGTTTTGAAGTCAAATCAATCATATGCATAACACAAAGATCAAGAAACTCGGAGGTGAAGTTTGATCGACCGCTCATGGACTCAATCTTGGAACGTTGCGAACTGCCGCGCGACGATACCATGCGTGTCGGTCATATGCGCGACCTTCTCTGTTTCGGGCCTCCGAAAGAGGTTAACCACTTCGGCACCGCAGCAAAGTCTTTATTGTTTCCCGTCGGGGCTAGTATTTACTTTTTTTACTGTCTGACCAAACGCCGACCTAAACCATGCGAAAGAAACTGCACTGTGCAATTTTTATTTGCTAACTATAAGCTATTCGCATTCAAAATTTCTGAGTTATTGTTGGTAAGCTATAAGTTGTATTCGATTATTTTTTCAGTCAAAGTAATATGACATGCAGTATCCAGCCTATCTTATGGAATGTTAAATGAAGTTAAAGAGCGGGTTTTCGATTAGATAGAGCTAATTTTTAGGGACTGTAATACTGAGTATCTCGCAACATAATCCACAGATATTCCAGTCACAACAGGATGCCGGGCTTTGAGTAGAATCTGTGCGGTAGCCTCTACCAACCATACTAGCTAAAATGGCTGCTAAAGTAGTATGTAATTTTCAAATTAATTTTCATTGCACGTAAAAAGTCAAAATGTATTGTATAGAAAATAAAAATAAAACTATTCTTCTCTATGCTCTTTTGGCAAAAAATTCGTCTTCTTTAAATTGTTCACTCAACAAATTGTATCTTGGGGTTTCCTTAAAACATTTTTCCGATTTCCGAATAATTTTGAACTCGACCTGCATTTGCACAGGAACGAAGTTAACGTGTTTAAATAAAACTCATAAAAGTTTGCAATGGATTTGTACCTTGTATCCTTCACGAGCAGCGGTAATAAAAGGACATAAATGATGCTGTGTGCGAGGACAACTCGTCGTCTTAAGGGATATCAAAATCACAAGTTTTCTGCATATCGAAAGATGCCCTTTCTTCATATGTAAAATTTAAAGAATTCATAACGTGCTACCAAACAAATACACACTGGAATTTTTTGTGTGTATTTTCCATAAAATATATTTGAATTTATAAGAACTTTGCCAATCAAAAGAAAAATGCATACTCCTTAAATATGTATTTTTACCAAGTGCAGTTTTTGCAGGTAACTTAAAAGATGGTTATCTTAAAGCTGACGTTCTGAACTGACTGAAATATCTTAAGATTATGCGACAAGATTATCAGTAATGCAACCCTACCAAAGGAATTCCTTCTAATCACAAAAACATTGAAACATTTTTGTCAAAATTTAATGAGATAGACCAGTTACTGTAACTGCGTGTATTTTTCATCTGTACTATTTCTGATAAAAGTGAACAGGCAATTTCCGGGAAGTAGATCGGAAAAAGAAGAGGTGATCACTAGAACATGGTGCTTATTGGCCTGACATTTCGGATTCTCTCTCGAAACCATCATCAGAAACAGCGCAACTGCATCTGCAACTGTTTACGATGATGGGTTCGAGAGAGAATTTGAAATATCAGGCCAATGAACACCATGTTCCAGTGATCGCCTCTTCTTTTTCTTCTGATTCCTCTTTCTTCCAAACAGCGCCTACATTAATTTACCTTGGCCGTCTAGGACAGAAATCAGTACAGACCTGGCCAGATAGTCTTGCCAAGAATAGTTTTTCTGTCTTATCTATTGCTACTGCTGCTGAACAAATTTAATTTGCGCCCACTCAAACTTGAGTTGCTAGACCATGCAATCCAAGCTTAGATTGTTATACTCCTCCGGAACAGCTTTTACGCACGTACGGTAAGGTGAACTGGGATGTGTGTCACAATCAGATGCGTAAGGACCGGCAGATGTAGAGGAGCACTTGAACCTATCTATAAAGCAAGTCAGTTTTGGCTTAAAACCACTGTGCACCAAATTAACAAGGACGGTCAGGACAACCCCTTAAACAAGTTTACCTACGCCTCGCTGCGAAAACCAACGTTTATGCTCAAAAGACAGATTTTTAGGTGAATGTTACTCACAGTTCTGCTACTAACATTGACAGATATTAGCTTTTTTTTTACAATAAAATAATGTATTAGATGAAACGGTCCCCTCTTTGAATTAAATGCAACCGCGTTAGCAGATAGCCGTTAACTGGTTTAATCGCAGGCCTGCGTAATGCAGGCTGATGAAGAATCATGTTCTCTGTTATTTGATCTGAAACATGACATTCGTGCTAGAAAACCCCCAATGCCTTATTTATTCTGCGTAATATTAAAGAAAACTGGATTTTAAAAGATGAATTTCTGTTTTTAATGACACTACTGCGTGCAGGAACGACGCTGGTTCCTGGGATGCCAAACCGGTTTAATTGTCTGACGATCGCTTCAGAAATTTCCTGCTTGTAGGGGCAGAAATTTGAATTTTCGCGACACTGTTTGTCTGTAAGACTCGAGGCTTTGTGGTTGTCTCTATCGACTGATACAATTTTTCACCAAGCTCGAAAAGTAATAAGCGATATAAGTAGGCTAGTTTCTTCTTGTGAAGGTCTTCACTGCTACAGTAGCGAAACGCCTGCTGAAAAAGGTTTGAACGCAAATCCTTTTATGGTTCTCGGGATGTTTGCTTTCATACGTAACGATGATGTTAGTAATCGAACCTTTATTGATGGCCGCTTGTCGCAAGGAAACCATTCTCTAATTTTTGAATACTCACGTCTAGAAACGGGAGGATATCTCCCGTTGTGTCTTCACGAGTAAGTTGGGCAGCTAGGAAAATGCTACTCAAAATCTGATGAAACTGCTCAATTTTGCAGGTTTACATGCTAAAATGATGTATCATCTACAGATTGCAGCCACATTTTTGGCCTGAAATTTCGCATTTTGGCGAGCCCATTGGGATGTCCTCAAACTGTTGCTAATATTTCTTTACAAATAGTTTAAGCAACTTTAAATCATGTTGCAATGGAATGTCGACGGGATTTTCTTGTCAGCGTCGGGTAGTGTGTTCCACCTTGGCGCCCATGCCGCGCCACTTGAGGGCACTTGAGGGCACTTCTCGAGCCGCTGGACCACACGCACACAGCCTCTGGAACAACCAAGCCAACTGCAGGTTTACAAACTGTTATTGACCCATCGAGCTGCCAGTCACACTCTCAGATGACATATATATATATATAATACGAGGCACGCGGCAAGACTGACTAACTCAAGACCACCAGGAGCAGCAAGCACTTTACTCTGATGATGGAAGCGAGAAGGCTTTCGAAACGTCAGTACAAATACAATTTGGTCCATGAACTCGCCCCTCTCTTCTTCTTCGTCTTCTTCAGGAGATGATGAACGCGATTTATACATATATGTATATGTATGTTTATGCTGAAAGTTCTTTCAAATATTTCTACGGGACATACTCATCCTATTTAGCCTTTGGGCTCAATAGAAAATGCTCGTAAGCAGTATGCTCAAACAGCGTTCAGACAACGGCTAAATTCTCGACTTAAGACAGGAGGTCATTCCACTCCCGTAAACCGATCGGCTTATGATCGATAACTTAGAAGTCAAACCTCGTTTGACTTGTATAACGGGATAAAAGTAATCCCTTACTAGTTTTCCTTTGGATTTCCTTACTTCAAACTCTTGTAGGTTGTACACAATGGTAAACAGCTACCTACCCTAATGTATGGCCGATAGCGTTTTAATATAGAGAAGTGATGATATCTGACATATGTGGCACAACCGACCAGAGATACATTAACCTGATATTACAGACTTAGACTGACTGACTGACGACGGCTGATAATCCAGAAACGGACATTCCACTTCCAGTTGTTTTCAATAGGACGTTTTCAGCATATGTATTCGAAAATTTATCAAAAATCCAAGGGTTCAATCAATTTCTTTTTTCTTATTTGATTGTCGATTTTGAGTGCTTTGAACAGGGCTTAATATGTTCAACATCCTTTGGGATTCATTATCATAAGTGTTTCTTATATTTATTCTTCTACTGTATTCCAATGCTGCTCAACGCAAATCTGTTTTGTGCGCTATATTTTAGCTCGTTTTACTTTTATAATACTCTCAATAGTAATTCTACTTATTTGTTTTTTGAAAATTAAATCTTTACTTTCCTTCCCTAAGTGCTTCAGATAAGAAGTTGAGCAAGGCATTGCGTTTTTTTCAAAGTAGGTTTGAAGTGATGTTTCAAAAACAATTTTCAGTACTAAAAGACGCTGTCGTACCTAAATGTAAACATTTTTAACTTTCGGATAAGTGCCCTTCAACTTAGTTTTTTCTCTTGTGAGAACGTATCTGTCGACTCTTTAAAAAAGACGCAAGAAGAAACTTTTTGTTTGAATGTAATTTAACGTAAAATTTTGTATTTGCTATGATATAACAGCAGGACTGAGGCTCATTTGTCTAATTCATACCTCATACCGAAAACTGAACTGTTATTTTGCTTACAATTTGCATTAAATCAATTCGAATAGCCCAATGAATATATGAAATAGGACTTAAGACAAGGCAAGTCTCTAAACGGTATCTATCGTCAACTTGTTAATACATTTCCTTTCTAGGCTGGTCCGAAAGCACGCTATAAACGTGATGACCTCACTATAATTCTGTCTGACCATGCTCTGACACGGCTTTCCACATTTAAATGTTGTTGCTCTTAAGCTGTAAAAATCAATCAAAACAAGGCCACTTTTATCCAAACGTAGCTCAACGTACTTGAAAAAGTGCGTCGGTGCGTTGGGCTCCAGAGCAATTTCATTAACGACCACGTAAAGCGAAGTTGAAGGAAAGCTTAATTTGTGTGCTTACGTCATTGAATGAGTGGCGTAAGTTTGTGTGTTTGTATGACTGTCAGGAGGCACATTCTATGCTAATTAAGCCGCGACTAGTAAGCAACTGCGTCCCTTTCGGCAAAAGAAGTCATCACTAGTACTTTAAAGGTGGAAAGCTCCAACATGTTCCACTTGAGCTTGTACATCAGAATTGTGTGATTTAACACCCATTTTTAATCTAATTACCTCTTGCGAGCAATGGCTTTGCAGTAAATGTGTGCGGCAAGTTTTGTTTCCGGAAAGAGTCCAGTGAAGATGAAAAACGTTACAGGGACAGAGAGACGATTTAATGATGGATAATTCTTCATCAAAACACGTTTGCAAAACGTTTTTCTGGGAAGACCTAAGAACATACCAGAGCCTGCCAAAGTAGTTTGCTGCTCGAAAACGACCGTAGCATCTTAGGCGTTCAAGAGTTTTCAAAAAGACTGAGAAAAACATATTACGCAATCTTTTGAAAAATGTCCATTTGTTTTTCTCACAAGGTATTTCTTCCAATAGTTCTCTCAGAATTGACCCTTATTTTGAAAAGTTGCAATACCTCTAAATTTAGAACTCTTTTTTTGCTGTCAGAACTTTGATATCGATCACTTACTACAGTTATACAATTAATAAATTTTAAAGCTTGAAGAGTGAACGGGTTTCTGTAAAAGGTAGCCAAACTACACATTTGATATCATTTGTTTGTAAATTCGCCCATGCGCAGGCTTTCTGCTGTTATCGACGCATCAATGTTAACGTGCAGTTTGGTCTTTCTGAAGTTGCCGAAAAACATTTTTTCACCGCTTTAAAATCCGGACAGGTTGTGGCCTTATTCATTATTATGATGAAATTTTAGCCAGGATCATGTTAACGATAAGTCAGAAAATTGACATGAACCACTTGAACAGCCGAATACAAGATATATTGCCCTGAAATGCCATTACCAAACAGCTGCACGCCTGAAGAAGCGAATCTTATCCGGGTTTAACTATATTTACGTCAGGAGCAAGTAGATATAAGGTGATACATTACACGTTACGAATATTTTCTTCGATTTCTGTAACTTGGGCAACCAAGACGACAAGAATATGCACGATCCAAATTATCTCGGTAAGAAGAATGTTAAATATATATCTACGACAATATCCCACTGCTTTTAAATAGTCTTAAATAGATTTTTTATAGAACACGCTAATTTAAGGGGAATGACTATAATTTCACTCTATTCAACCTCATGGATTGCGATGAGTAAAATTTTACCAGAGTCATTAACCGAACAAAGCACGCCTCTTTAAAGCAACATCCTTACGTAAATTGATTTTTTCCCTGAAACCAGAGTATACGAGATCCTGTTACTTTCAGTCCGACCAGATGAAAAATATTTAATCGCATTAGTGCAATATGCAGAAATTCAATGACTGATTATGCGATCCCCATAACAGTGCAACTGGCCATATAACCTGGTGGTCCTTGAAGCAGGCCATTATAGGAGAACCAAACGTACCATATCTTTGTTGCACGTCAGCTTTTTGATTTTTGGTCGCTACCACTTCTCTCTATAGCAAGCTAACTTAAATTACGTGAACCTAAATCCAAATGTGGTCAGCGTTTACAGTATAAAAAGAAACAATAATATTATTTTCAAATCTGCCGTCTACGAGCAAAAATTTAAATGGGTGAAGTTTCCCAAAATATCGGAAATCCTGGAGTGGGAAAGGACCCGTGATCCTTGCCATACAGCCGTGGTCGGCTACCCGCATCGGGAACACCAATTGTCAGACATTAACCGCAGGTGTTCAGAACTTACGATGTCCATATATGACCGGTTACAATAGAGCAGATGCGTTTGACTAAAGATTCAGCGATCAGATGCTCGTTCACGTAAACATTCTGCATTTGTTGACAATCCGTACAATGGCGTTTTTTGATCAATGATATACACTGAATCAGGTTCCAATCAAAGACTACATCTGCCTGACTAGTTAGGTTGCTGTCCAAAGGCCGGGGACACACGAGAAAGTTAAACGAGTCATACCACCGTTTGTTCAAAATTTCCAATCGATAATTTAAGAGTTTAATGCCTTCTAATGAACACAATTAGAGAAGTTATGGTTTCTGAATAGTGCCAGGACCGTAACAAGATGCCTTAACTGTTGAGTGCATGGCAAAGATGTAGTAAAACTTCAAGAACACGAAAAAAATCAATAATACCAAGACAGGCGCGTGAGCTGAATTTAAATAGCGCTCAACTGAAAAAGTTTGTCAATCATTGTAACACCGAGTATTTAAAATGGTCGCTTGTTAATTCAAACACATTCGAGTCACCTTCTTATATGCGCTTTGCAAGATTTTGGTAAATAAGTTATGGGACTGTATGAAGGGGTAATTTATTTACATTTCAAGAAATTAAAATGGGGTTCAATTGTATTATTCTCTACGTTGACTGCGTTTAAATGTTCAGCGAAAACAGCAATGCTAGCTATATAATAACAACTGACTTTTCAAGTTTTCCTCAAGAAGTACTTTAACTTTCAAAAGTTTCTGGCAAGTATTAGTTTTGGCAAGCTACCAATTTCAAGGCGTATCTTTGTAAGATATTATTAGTATTGTATGTAAGTTAAAAGTTTCGGAACAAATGTTTACTTAAAATACACCTTAAACAACTGGTGTTATTTCTGACTCACATTTACATGTGAAATCTGGCTTTTACTTTAAAAAATTGGGACTTATTCACACAGCCGGGACCTTTACGAACTTGAACTGTTGACTAACATATCCTGCTAATTTCAATTGAAGATTGCGCTCAGGCATAAAGGAAGACTGAAAGTAAACTGAAGGAGCTACTTAGCTTAGGGGAGCCGGCAATACCCTTTTATTTATACTGTGGCAAAGATGACTTGTATGGCCGCCTAACTAGGACACGGGAACAGGAAACGCACGCAATAAATATGGCTTTGCGCCAAATTCCGGCGAATTTAGGTTTAGGATTATGATGAGAGTTGGGGTAAGGTTTAGGATAAGGTTTAAGCTTAAGTTTCAGGTCAGACTTGGAGTTAGGGTCAGGATTTGATTAAGAGCTAAGGTTTGGGTTCATATTAAACGTAGGGTTTAGGTTTAAGGCAGGGCTAGGTTTAAGATTCAGGTGGCAGTTGATTTATGATAGAGTTAAGACACAGGAATATTTACCCTTCCTAAACTATATCGCAATGTCACTTATGTTAAGTGGGCAAGGCATTCATATTTCCTTCCTGGATAGGTGGCCATACAAGTCATCCTGAGCTATCGTGTAACCATAAAGTTGAAATTACACTCTTACAATTTTAATTTAATCTATCTCGCCTACTCACATTATAATATTAGCATTTCTCGAACGATATTATATTCATTTGACCCAATCGTGACAGACTTTGCAACCACATTGAACATTTAACCCACGACAGCAAACGTGAGGCATCAGCACTGTCAATGATCTTGCCACCAGAGCTACAAGTCCCCTTATTAATTAATATTATATTCAGTTTGTGGATTGGCTATCAGTAAGAATAATTTCAAGAAACAGAGAGGTATGGAAATAGATCCGAAGGAATGCCCAAAGCTATGTCCTGCATGCGTCGCTTTCAGGCTTTGATGAATCAGCCATATACACAGCTAGAGTTAAAGGTACCATACTCAAGGTTAAGATCAAAATCCTTAAGGCGGTGACTAAAAGTTTATAATTAAATTCAGTATTATATGTGCATTCTTGGCATCTGGCTGAAAAATTCCGTTTACATAGAAAATTATCTGACTGCGGTGGCATAGTTTTCCATTTGATTACTTGCACTTTGAAAGAACCAGTCTGAAACTACATGGAGAGAGAACAAATCTTAAGTACGATCAGACTGAACTTGTATTATATTCGAGCAAAGCAATGGTGGCCAAAAGGTGAATTAGATATCATTTAAAATTTTGGGAGAGGAAGAAATTCGAAATACATCGGATTATAAAGCAGGGTGTAGATGGGCGCTATGATCCCGAGAATGCCGAAATCGTTCGCATTTTCAATCCAAAGCACAGTTAGTCTCGAGATCATGAAAGTAGCTGCATGTTAACCAGATCAAACCTCTTACGAACACGTGAACGTACGCGCATACCTATAAAGCGGCTGGAAGCTTACTGCTAACTGGTCGATGAACAACTAGCCGGAGAGTTGGAGAGTGTTTATCACTGCAGAAGTGGGGAGCTACAAGGTGGGCATCACTGCTTTCAGCGAGATCTGATTCCTCGAACAGAGCCAACTGGACAAGGTGAGTGCCGGTGGAGCGACGTGATCCTGACGTCGGCTTTACCTTTCGCAGTGGCAGAGCATGAACGAACATCGCTGTCTGTCACAGAGCCTAAATCACCATCGCATGACAATACGCCTACCCATTCGAAGGGCTCCAGTTTACCACTATTTCCAGCGCTATATTCTCTCTTTGTCCAGCTCCGGAGAGGTCCACAGAAGGAAAATGCCATTGTCATTGTAGGCCTTGAGTTCATGGGGCCCCAGCACTAATTCTCAGGCAGCGTGGTCTGTCCTGATGTGGGCATTCAATTCACCAAGGACTGCCAGCCTTTCCGCTCTGGGCGCATGATTTCCGAAAACGTGTCCCAGTCAAGATGGCTTGTATGGCCACCTAACCAGTACACGGGTAAAGGGACCGCCACGTCCGCTTAAAATAGGTGGCCTTACGGTAAATTTCAGGAAGGAAACATATTCCCCTGTCTTAACGCTAAGACCAGCCCTAAGATAAAACTAAGCAGCCATCTTAGTCTTTAACCTAGCCGGGCCCTAAAAAGTTAACCCTTAGTCTAATCATGACCCTAATCCCAACTCTGACCTTAATCCTAAACATAATTTCCTAGGAATTTGGTGAAAAGCCACATGTATTGTGCGTGGATTCTTTTCCTATGTCCTGGTTAGGTGGCCATACAAGGCATCCTTACCAGGAAGAGTGTAAGGAAGAACTGCACCCAGAGCTGAAACGCTGACTGTTCTGGGTGACTTGAATGCCCGCATTAGGTCAGACCCCGCTGCCTGAGAATTAGTGCTCGGACCCCATGGGCTCACTGCCTACAAAGACAACGGCGTTTCCTTCTGTGGGCCCGCGCAGAGCAGCATCTCCTCCTGAACGCTAACTTCTTTCACTTTTTGGTGCCCAAGAAGGCAACTTGGATGCTTTCCCTGATTGCGAGGCTGGATGCTGAGTACGTTTTTGTCTGGAGGCGAAAAAAAAACAGGAAATACTTGTTACCAAAGCAGGACGAACCATCACTCCGTCATCTTGAAGGTGACGTACCTAAAATGTAGATGAAGTTCTCACATGATTGGATGCATAGCACACAGTCCTTAGCGGAACTTGCCTTACCTATGAAGGAAAGACTCTTTAAAACCTGTTATGCACTTTGTGGATGTTACACTAATGCAGGTGGTTTCATGAGGAAAATGATTAATGAAGCGATGAAAAATACTAAACAGTCAGCTGCTTTCCTCCTTTTCCAACGGATCTTAAAATTATTTTTCGAATCTATCGGCACTTTAAGGAAGTTTGGCTTGCTGCTCCGATCTACTTGTAGCGCCCTCTGTTAAATTGGACTATAACACTTTGGTTTTTTATGTATTCTTAGTCATGGGAATATCGACCTAGGCTGGTACTGCGCTTAACTTCATGGGGGAACTAAAGTGGTGGTAAGGGTTATTTTGGTGTCAGGATATGGGTGTCGTGAAAGGCCAGAGTTTGCATAAGGGTCAAAATTAGAGCATGGGAAGATGTGCACCTGAAGTTATGCGCAGGGTTATGTGTAGTATTAGGGTGCTGAAGTTTACATACCTGAAATTGTTTTGTACTAGCGCTGAAGAATAAATTCTCCTTCCTCCGACTACCACTTGCCTAACAAGGTACTACTGTGCCCATCCGCGACACAGCTTTTAATCGTACTTTTTCGTGAACATACTAGGGGTACAAAAAAGACTAAATTTCGGTAAGCCGGGCTGCCCCCTCCCGCTAGGACGCTCCTTCTGCTCCTTTGGCCAAGTAGCGTTCCTGAGAAACGATCGCAGCGGACAGAGTGATTGTTTTATTTAATTCCCCCCCCCGCAAAGCTGTCGGCGATTATGTGAGGACAACATTTAAGGGGCAACGTGTCCACAATGGTTTTTGTTTACAACCTAAAAAGAGGTCTTTTGCTTTGAATTCGATCCTCATGGTGTCAAAGTCTACCAATATTTCCAACTGCAAGTACTGAAGTGACTGCCTTAGGCATCACAAAAAACGAACTGAATTTTGAGGATCGGAGGACTAACTGTTTCATCAGGACAACGCACCTGTTCAAAGTTTAAACTCAATCAGTTTTTTGCGAACATTTTCATAACAAAGGTTTCTCACCGCCACTGGGACAATTTCTACTTCTCAAGAAGGAAGAACAACCAAATGTGAAAGTTTTTACAACGTTGAAGAACTAAGAAAAAACGCCTGACGTCAATAAACATCACTAGTTTAGGAGATTATACAAATCTTTCAAATATTGGAATACCTATTGGGGAAATTGCAAATCTTTTGATGGAAAGTATTTTAGGGCGGACTAATGGTTTAAGATATTATATTAGATAAGGAAATTTAAATTAATAATGCTTATTTTTGGGTACCGTGCTGGTCTTCATATAAAAAGCATACAGCTCAAC
Organism: Schistocephalus solidus; assembly: GCA_017591395.1. NCBI lineage: Eukaryota > Metazoa > Platyhelminthes > Cestoda > Diphyllobothriidea > Diphyllobothriidae > Schistocephalus > Schistocephalus solidus. Next base: position 44,556 of record WEDG01014485.1, on the reverse strand, counting down.
TGCCCGAAGAAGCTATGGCATTCTCCATAGGTTACCAAACCAGCAAGACAACGAACACGTAACTCAATGGCTAGAGCAATGGACTTCTTATCAACAGGTCGTGGATTCGACCCTCGGGTGGGGCATCACTTGGGGGTTTGCTTATGACTGCCTGATAACTGTTGATGGGCTAGAAATGGTCATTACGGTCTCCCTGGTCTTTGTCGGCATTGTTCATCTACGAAAAGCTTTTCGCAGACGGCAGAGTGCAGCCACTGAAGGATAAATGGTCCGTTTTATCGTTCCAGACCGATGCCCTGCCCTAATTAAATTTAAAACCACACATGTCAAAATAACCGATAAGCAACACCGCTTCTACATGATTTCAAGTAGTGACCAGTTACTTCGAAATGCTTTGAACATTTGGAAGCCAAGACTAGCCTGAGCATGCCGGTAAATACCAAGGTTCTCAAAGCACAGGGGCCTAACCATAACCGACCTAATTTTCCATGGCAAGTTCTTTCTACACTCCAGACATATATACCTGGCTAAGTGGAAATAGCCACGGCTTAACGGAAAGGGGTGATTATCCCATTTCAGGTGTATTTGCCCCCTAAACGAGCATGTTTGCACAAACTACGAAATTTTCTATTAGTTTATTGAGCTTTCTAAGCGTGGTTGTTAGCTGATTTCAAGAGGCGCTGTCAGACCTTCTAAATAGGCAATTCTCAGCTCTCAAAGAAAAGCAAGGTTCGGGTCTTGCGTCAATACTGGAGTGCAAACCTATTGGTTTTGTTGTTTTTTCCCTTATTTCTGGCTTGGCGTACAACGAACGGCTTCTCGTAAACCACATTACATCCTGAACAAAATTTCGCACGCTGAAATCAGGCGTGTTTTGCAAGTCATAGATTAGGCGATATCTGTTATTTGCACCAAGAGGAAGCAAACCATTCATAGGTTAACGGTAAAACACTTCGCGTGAGACGTTTAGTTGTTCAAGGCTGTCCGGGATTTGAGAGTTTTTTGAGGGTGAGGGGCTGAAAACAGGGGGACCGCAGCTCAATTGTAGACTGCTGCACTTGAAACATTTAACGACCAAAGAAGTTGGGTACACAGCCCGAGCCAACTATGTCTGTGACTGGATATGGATGGCTGACAACGACTAATATACCTGAAATGGTCATCCTGGTCTCTATTTTAGTCTTTACGCAGTCCGGAAGGCAAAGAGCTGTAGTTACTTATAACAATTTAGAACTAAATTTAGTTCTATTTTTGTAATTAACAGCAGTCCAGTTGGCTGGTATATTCTTATAGTGAAAGGGTATGTTTCAGAAAAGCCGGCATGTAGCATTATAAAAATGGCTTCGCTTTAACGTGAGAGGCGATTACATAAACGATTTAAATAAAGAATTAACATTTGTATGTTAGTCAACGCAGAAGTTTTAAAAAGGTGTTCTTCGTTGAATGGAGACGCAGATAAAATAGTTTTATTAAAGCGATGAAGGAGTAGAAAGGCAAAGTGCCCACTTGTGAAAACAAACTATAATTTAAATGTGAGCTCAACTGCCGATTTAATGCTCTCAGCTCAAAGAAAACCTCAATGCAGTGACTTAAATTTGAATACTTACTGAAATGTAACATAAGGTAATACACCTGTTTTGCGTTAAGCAGTTGAACAGAGCTTGAGTTTTCATCTCAGATTTGCAAAACTCCCTTGTATTAGATATTTAAAAGGACTCGACCTGTCTTTAAAAATTAATATGGCAATCCCTTTACCTTTTTGCTTAGATATGGCATTTAGGGGACGTTAATTTTGATATTCCACATCTTGTTAACACATATAAAATGTAAAACACATTTCAGATTTTCAAAACTACCCTACGGGATGCAAATTCACCAACTTTAATCTAAGATGTAATCAGTAGGGATTTAGATGTATTATATCGCAAATATTTTTTAGTAATCCTTTTTACATTATTACACTGTTTTTGAAAAGTACGTGAAGCTTTCACTACAAGCTTCTATACAATTATGAATCCAATCATCTAAAAAGTCTGGATAAACATTTTGTCATGACTTTGGAACTCACGTCTCATTAAATAAAACAGATTGAGGTAAAATATTATAAAATACTCCAAGTTTGTCGAACTAACCACTACCAAATAGTTTGCTATGCAATAGACTGATATGCGCAGTAAAGACATCATTTACAAAACTTAATACTTAATGATCTAAAGTACGTTAAATCAGGATTGCGTCAGATTTTCATTCAAATAAAATGCATAGGTCCATTTTTCTTAAAGAATGCAGTGACTTAGCAGAACGCCCGTATCGTTTGTAGGCGATTAAAGAGGATTGTGCTACTACTGTGTGGGCATATTTCAAGCTAATATAAAAATTAAAATATGACTTAAAATATACGAATATTTAGGGGTTTCAGCAGAACTGTCTACGTTATTAAGTGTGTGATCGCTTGTCCAACTAAAGACCCTTGAAAACTATGTTTCGTAAATTTCAATAAAACCTGGCCGAACTGCTAAAATTTCAAGTTCAAACTAGCCTAATATTATGTTTATTACCGCCGAAGATCCTCGTTGTGCAAAGTAGCCCACAAAGTAGTTAACATTGGCCAATATATATGTTAAAATGGAACTTCCACCATCAGATGCTAAAATACCCTCTATCAATGAAGTCATAAGAAAATTTTCTGGAATTTGGCATTTATATTTTAAAACACATAATCTTTTAGTAGAGGATTTTTGCGGATTTGAATAATTCATTTGACCCATTCGTGAAAGACTCAGCGGTCAAGCTGGGATTCGATCCCACGCCAGCAAGGGGAAGGATTAAGTAAAGCTAACGCTCTAGCCAAATGAGCTACGAGGCACCACCGGCAACCATGAATTTAATCACGCTTGGGTTAAGTTACCCGCCCAAGCAATACATGGAATCCACCAATTCTGACTTAGTAAGCTGAATGCCAAAGCAGGATTTCCTAAGGAATCAATAAAGACTCCACCTGATGACATCATCTTTTGTTATATGCTCAGATTTCAGATAAAAGCAGAAAGGATTACTAAGTTTTCACTTCATTTTAATACGCAACGGGATAATAAGTCTAAGAACCGCAAAACACTTTGAAGACAAAATCATTATTTAATTTGCCTAAGCTATTCTTAGAGTTCGATGACTCTCTAGCGTTTGATAACCATTATTTATCGCAGACGGCCTTACACAAGACACCTAGTGAGCCCAAGGGTTTCCCAATAATATTGTGAATGACGCCCCTTCCCCTTTCATCAAACAAGCCTGTATTGTGCTATCGGTTTTAAAGTAAAGATGTTTCACATTAAATCTCCAATAGTTGGTATTTTGCTTGCGATTGCTTAACGTGCACTTTTTTAGACAGGTAGAGCCAAATATGTTATTCTCTCAAGTAAAAATTGTGCGTAAGTAGAACTTCTTCGAAGATATTTGGTAATTTTGACTCACTCTACGCTTTGTAGTTAAATCACTGTTTTCAACAAAAAATGAGTCACAATTTTTAGTGAATTCTGGAAAAGAAACTTGTCTTTCTAGCCTGTTTTTTTCAACTTTGTCACTAAAAACCAACTATGAGTCAAATCTGCCAAAAAATATACGTAAATTAAACAATATGCTTTTTATTATCACGCTGTTTTTCATTAAAATATCGGACTATCTGAGAAGCCAAGGTAAAATTACCAAGAAGGGTTTGTACTTATTCTACCTCCTTTTCCTTTCTTAAACAAGGTCATTTTTAATTCTTAACAACACTTTGGTAGATTTTGCACTGGCATTACACAAATCAATAAGTTTAACCTTCATAATTTTTTTGAATTTGGCTGCAGTGAACCGATATCCGCCTAGTTCTGAACAGGCAGTTCTGTGCCGTGCATTCTAATAGACAGACAGCAATTCCATAAAATGCTGAATCAAGCGTCTCTGCATTGTGACTCACGTGTCTTTGACCTTTTATCGTAACGGTTTTCTATGTTCGGCAGGGAAATGTTAGCACAAGTAGCTTTAACCATGGGATATTAAAAAAATCGTGGCCGCGGAAATGAATAAAGCCTCAACTGCTTCAGATATTTAAAACCCACTAAATTGCGAAGGCTTTTTATTTAACGTTACCCGTCAGAAGCATAATTTGATCGATTACATGTTGAGAATTAGCACAAAAGTTTTGTTTTAGTCGCTAGGGGCAATTGTTCATGTGTTAAGAAAGGAATTTCCCTGGGTCACCGAGACAATTGGTATGCTGCTAGTTTCCGGATGGAGTCAATTTATGACAGAATGCAAGTTTAGAATTGAGATTTTCCCACGACATTTACTTTAGGCAATAAAAATATCAGAAGTTTGTTTATGATATCTACTGATGAACAAAATCTCTCAGGCGAGTTGAAAGGCATTTCATCAAAGATAAAGAAAATAGGAAAAGTGCAAACGTAACCACATTGCGTCAATTCTTATTTTTGCCATGAGAAAATAATAGGTATTGCGCATTCATCGTGCAACTAAGCTGAGCTCTTAGAAAACAAAATAAACGTAATCGAACTCGAATAATTGCAAAGTAAAGATGGCCAGATTTTTACGTAGGATTGTGGTTCTAATGACAAGTTTCAGAATTATTTAAGTGAGTAGACTCCATTCTAATATTGCTTTCTTCTTATTCCACAAAAAACTAGTCTTTAAAACGCTTAACTAATTCTAATTATATTAGTAACGCTAAATGGTTAGAGCGTTGGATTTATGATCAATGTGTCCCGAGTTCGAATCTTGGGTTGTTCAACCCCTTGGTTGGGTATGAATAGCTAACGATGGCTTATAAGCCACAAATGGCCATTTGAGTCTCCCTTATCTTTGCGGGCAATATTTATCTGCCTATAATACTAGCTGCTCTGCGGTTGCTGGCGAAGCTCGAGCGTAAGCCTCAAGGCAGAACGTAACCAGTAAGTTCCGTTCGTGATCGTTGAGCGTTCATCGATGAACGCAAGTTAAATCACCGTCGAAATATGCAACGAGGCAGAGTTAATAATTTGAAATCAAAAACCATTAAAGCAATATTTTAACAGATTCTCCAAAAAAAGTTTATGGTATTATTTAATTTAAAATTTAACAAATGCTTTTTTACAAATATAAAAAAACATCAGAAAGACTTTAACGCTAATGATTTGAGCATTTATAAGTGAGTCAAAAGTTAATATTGCCATCAATCCGTCCTTGAGATTAGATTAATATGATCGATGTATTTGGACTTAGTCTTGCAGGTTTGGGTCACCTATCATGCTTAAATTGTTAACCAATTCAAGAAGATAAAAACGTTCTCAAAATGAAATCCCACGCAATTTTGTGTAACAAGAATGAATGTATATTTTACAATTGGGCTGTAAATTTAAACTATTTTGATACAAATATTTATATGCGCATGCACCATTCTCAGGCTGCTTTAAAACAGAATACGGAGCTCATCTTTCTTCAAAATTTAATTTTGTTTTCCATATACATTAAACAACAAAAGATAACCATTTGTATTTTAAGACTGCAAATTTGCATAGCATTAACCAATACTTTATCGACAAATCAGTATAATATGTGGTGCCATATGCCTAGAATTTGGATTTTCATAAACCGGTTTGTGACTGGCAATCTATTCCTTTTGTTTAGTTTTCATTACCTATTGAAACATCCTGTCTTATGAGCATTTCCCATTCAGATAAAATAAAAATGATGAAGGAATGGCTCAATTACTTCTTGACGATTATAAAGGAAATATTTTCACAATAAATTCACATATTGGACAGAATGTTGTTACAAATGCTCTATTATATTTCCAATTTATGAGCATAGATTATACAGGTGCGTGCACGAGATTTTTTAAGGCTTTCAGATTCCAATAATTACAAAATATGACTAACCATTGATGAAATATGGTTTTCAATGCTTGCACTCTTTTGGTTAATAGATTAATTATAGGCTTGAATTATATCGCAAGCATTAGCAGTCTGTGTATTGCATGCAAATTTCTTTCATGGTCCTATTGAGGTATTACTAAGGTTTCATCGATTAGGCTTTGTTTAATAGTTCTAAATAGCCAATTCTTAAGAATACTGTCAAAACAAGTACACGATACTGGTTACTTCTTAAATGGGAGGATTTATAAATCCAACCATATCCCGTAGTTGCATTAGGTTAACGGTCATCCGAATCTCAAAGATAATCAACACAATTATGACCAAATAGAATGGCATATCTGCCTCTATATTTTTAATGTTTTTCCTCATTTTCTTCGAAGGTAATTAGATGCAATCGTTCGTTAGTCACTCTCAGATTAACCAAGTAACAAATTAAAAAGGCATAACTTTCATTTTAAATAATTTCCTTGTGATTTTTGGTCTTTCCAAAACTGATGTGTTACTTAATCTGAGCAAATAAACGGAGTTCTACTACCTTAACCGAAAACAATATCGCAACTCAAAGAATTTTGCCACTTACATGAAACTTTATAATAAAACTTGAGATTTTACATTGTGGGCAAGTAACATGCGTCAAAATGTATTCATTCATCTAGCCTATTACAAAACATCCCTTTCCTGAATGCAACATATGTTTTTAAATATTTTATCTAGCGAAAGTCTTACAAATATAAGCTGAACTGTACGTAACATTGTATTTCAGAGGTTGTCTGCGCTAATATCTATCATAGGCTCAATGTCAACACATGCACATTTTCTTATATGCAAAAGGATTACGGTAAGCTCAATTTGTTTATTAAAAAGGACTGCCCGCAGTTTAAAATTGATTTTCTCTGCAGATGAATCAAATTAATCAAGTTATAAGCAAGCACGTTATTTTTGGAAATTCAGATGTTTTATCAATTTTAAAAATTCACTTTTGTAGATTTGTATGATTTGATGTCATAAAACCTGCAAATGGTATCTACAGGAAATCATCAGTTTAAACTTGAAGACATCTTTCTGCTCTTTGTGAATGCTCGATGTCTTAGTTCATATCACTCTATATGCTTTAAGATGCGTTTAATTTGAAGCATGAGGTAAGATACATTTAACGATCACGTTTCACTTAATATACAAATAAAAACGTTAAGATATGAGTAAATCAGTTTACCTTACATCTTCATATTTATATGATCACCTTATTGTGCATTTATAATCTTATACAGGGACATACATTCAAACAAATATACCAAAAAAGTATTTTATAGAAAGAGAAAATCGTGTTATTTTATTTGCAGCAGATGCCGTATCAACAATATTAAAGAAAGAGAAAAAGATCGTCGAAATTTCAAATTTTTACCTTGACCTAACCTTGCATGAATACAAAGTATGCAGACATCTGTGAGTGAAAGACTTAATTAATGCGCTTTAATAGGAGGCATGAAAATGCGAAAGGATGTTTGAGAACTTTATTTCCGTTGATAATTTAAAGAAGTATCATATTTTGAAGGTTTCCATAAACAGTTAAATTAGAATCTCCCTATGTTGGCGATCGATTGAACATCGTGCAGCTTTCCCTTTTATTTTAAGGACGATCTGCAATTCAGCGAACTTCAATGCCGAAAATTCAGACAAAGACATTTTATGGAAAGCACGTTTTCTCAAAATGGTCTGTAAGATTGCTCCTGACACTTTTATTTTCGTAAAGTATTCCCTGATCGACCTGGTAACATGTTACCTTATAAGGAATTTTATTCCTGCGACATCACTATCAGCTAACTATTAGAGGGTTTTCGCAGATAAGAATAATTCGGTTGACCGATTAAGGGGCCTAGAAGCTAATTTGGCTGGAGCCTGTGCTTTACTTAAGCCTTTTTCTTGCTGGCGTGGGTTACAAATCCATCGAAGCCGCCAAGTTTTTCCCATGTGGTTCAATCTAAATATTGACGAAATCAAGCAAGGACTTATGTTTCTTCGTCAATCACGTCTCCAAAAAGGAAAAGAGGGAAAAAGACAGCCAATCCACGTGCAATCGCATTAGAATCTTACGTTAACTGTCAATTTACTAATGCACTTATTCTTGAAGGATACCTAAACGCAAACTTGGTTAAAGGACAGCTTTTACAAGTATACTCAACTTATGTTAATTTGCTTATTCGTTTTTCACATAAGCAATTTTCTTTACCTCAAAAACCTCAAGTTACACCTTTTTACGCTTTCCGAATTTTCCGTCTTTTAAAATTTGGTACTTCTAAACATTTTAAGATTACGTTAATCAGTTTTCTTATATATCCTGCGCACTTTAAGTCGTTTATTGTTATTAAAGAGCTTCGATCCATTCGTTGGTGCCGGTTGGCAAGTACATAGTCGTCTTTCACAACTTTCGGCATCTTTGATGACAGGTCACGCAATGATATTATTCACAACGCTGCCTGGCTACATAATTGCGCCGGCACAAATCATTTGGGTGTAGGCAGATGAGCAAAACTCACCTGCCTCAAAACACGGTGGTGCACTGCAGCTATGCAGCTAGCAAAGCCTGTTGCTGCGGAAGACTGAAGTGCAGTGCCTTGACGCAGGGGTGTGCGGAGAGAGGGAAGGAAGATATTTGTACAGAACAGCACTTCCGGAAAGGTGTGCGCGCATAACCCAATTAGGCAAGTAAAATGTAATAAAAGCGCCACATTTTCCTTGGGAAGCATTGCAAAAAATCACCAGCCTTTCAGCGAGATTTATGCCTAACGCCCAAAACATGGACCAACGCAGATGCCCTTGCTGCATTCCAAGGAAACAACAAAGGTAAGGTTTTATTTGGCCGTATCTGGTCGAAGACATTTTGGGACAGCGCTAAAATAAGTAGACTGCGAGCGACTAACATGGGATGCATATAAGTGATGTGCTGTATTTAAAATTATGAACGAGGTGTTGGCAAACTTGACAAAACAAGGATATGTTTTCATAAGTGATCCAGTAAGTATTTTAAATACTAGAAGTTGAAGAGAAAAACCTTGGGCCAAAATGTATCGTTAAACGGTCCAACGCATAGATAAAAACTGCCACAAAAAGAGAATTTCCAGCCATGAGGTTAAGTGAAATATGTGAAAGCTATGACTTAAAGTCTATTCGTATGGATAAACGGGGTAGTTTATCTGTTATTGATGAAAATGAATTTAAAATATATGATAATAAGAATTATTACGAAACATCACTGATGTAAACCAACAATGGATAAAAAATAATGTGTATTCAACTTACCTCCTCCCGTTTTATACAATGAGGAAATGTTCATTGCAGATTGAGCATTCATTTTTGTAAAGATTAATATGGAACCATACTCACAACGAGTATTAAAAAGTTACACTTGCCTTTGCCACGGTAACTAAAACAGAAGTAACTATTTATCTTTGAGTCTAGACTGGTTGCAATTTCACCGCAACCTCAAAAATGTCAAACACCTGAAACAAATGGCAGGTAATATATTCTATTGACACATTTTCCTTAACAGCCCTATAATAACAAATGCTTAGGTATTATATGCATGCATAAGGTTAGCATTTCCATAGGCCAAAAATTCAAATTTTGATATAGCATGTTTTGATGTATGACTGCTTTTCAACATAAGACAATTATCTAAAATACTCAAACCGATAAGCATTATCTGGATAGTAACTATTGTCTCCTAATTGTTTTATTGTCCCAAGGGTCAACTGCTTGTTAAAATAATGTACTGAAAGATGGGTGATTATATTTCAATTAAGAAATAAATAATAGGGCATAAGTAGCCAAGAAAGCAGAGATTTGTCATATGAGCAAGTTTGTATATGCATTTAGATATTTACGTATCGAATAACACATCAAGCCTTTTGCCCTGCAACCCGTCTTTTCTTCAAATGCGGAGTTAAATGTTAAAAACTGTTAAAGCTTTTCCTAAAATCATCGGGAAATGTGTAAGTAATCGTTTGAGAAGTGAGAATGTCGGACACAAATAACCAACTGAGGAGCATGATTGAGAAAAGCAAAGGGTAAAATTCGTACTTCATGCTTTCAAAGACAATATCCTGTTAATAAACTAACAACAAGAATTAGCTTAAAACTATTTTCCGGACAGGCGTCCTGAACACTTTAAAGTATCTACCTAATAACGTAACACTGAAGCTACGAACAATGTAACGGATCCCTACGTAATTCTTTTAAAAGAGTCATGACAAGAGACTTAAACGGTTTCTCTGGAATCGTTGCTCTTTCAAACTTCTTAGAAATTAATCCCTAAATCATTCTTTTTGAAGGTTTTTGGACGTAGACTAAAATATTGATATGAATATTTGGGCCATTGTCTATCAGCCGCAGTGGAGTAACAACTTAATAAGACCAGAATATTGTCAACCCACGTGCCGTAGCTTCAAGATAGTACCTATGCTATCAGTATGATGTATCCTGTCACCCCTATATTTTCATGACCTATACAATTTTCGTTTTATTTTCCAAAGATTAACTAATACCAGTAATTAATTGGTGTGACACGAGCATATCAAACACGATGCTTCCAACTTAATTTGAAGAGAGATGGTCCTTTAAATGAAAATTGTTTTGCTTTTATTACATAACAGGAATATGACTACGATTACCAGTGTATCACAGAGGCCATTGTTCCAGTGGATTTTAAACAGATGCTTCAGAACCGATGAAAGCAAAGGACTGATTTTTATCTGCCTTTATAGCGTCAGAATGGGCCCTTATATTTTGATTTTTGTAAACTACATCATTTGATTATCTTTGTTGCTGAGATGCGGCATAGTACTTATTGTTGACAACCCAGCAATTTTCGTAAGAAATACAGTTTCCAGGAGCGACTGGCAATCTATACATATGGAGTATAAAAATATTTTATGATTTTAGCTTTATTTCAGACCTATACAACCTACAATTTTAGGGTTGGAATAACTTCCAATAACGTTTTTCAATTTGTGGCCTTCAGTTAGATGAGGTGACTTTACATCGTTCCAATGATTTCATATGTACTTAAGGACAATTTTTCGCATAAAAATTCAAGTTATGAAATTAAGGCGTTTAAGTTCCTTCCAACACTAACCTGAACGCAACAATTCATGTTTTTTTATGAATGCGGTTAATTAATCTTTTCATAGCTCATCAGGTTTTGGTAGTAAATAGGTCATAAAGCTTGTCAAGACAACTGAGAAATTCACAAGAAGGCTTATTTTCAGGTTTAACTCAAATTTAAGAACGAAGGCAGTTTTCCCCCTTTTATATTTATCCGACTTCCTCTTTTTGAGTGTGTGCCCTGCCATCGATTGCTGCCGAAAGGATTGTGCATGCTGCTGTGACTGTTACTGCTGCCAGCAGAAAGATATCGGCGACGACTTATGTTTCCTTGGCGAAACTGAACTGTATGTAAGCAGGTCAGTCTATTTGGAGATCTCATCATTAACCACTGTCTCAGTTATTTTATTGTGGTCTTCTTTTTTATAACGAAGAATGTTACAGCGAAAGAGAATATTAAAAACCTAATATATAATAGGATCAGGTTCGTGACCAACGATGCAAGTTAAAAGAAAAAAATTTGCTAAACCATCATTTAGTCATATAACATTTACCGGAAGATTGACTAAGATACATTTCAAACATACTTGAATGGCCAAAGTATGTGAAGCATCATTTTGATTCAGTATTTAATAAATGCACAACAAGCTAAGTCGCATAATGTACACCATTCTAAAGCCAGCACACTTGGTATATGTATCAAAGTTTATATTTGCCCTCCCATCAAAATAAAAATAAAACTCAAGTACGATAGCGACAAGTACAGAAGGGAATATCAACACATGTGTATATTGTCAACGGTAAATTCTGCAGTGGAAAATAAGATTAGCTAAGCCCAATTTAACTACCTGACAATTTATAATACACGGCAATACACGGCAATAGACGCTGATTTCTATGGAGATAAGGGTCAAGGATTGAGGTAGCATTAGGGTTAACAAAGAGTTAAAGCTAATGTTCAATCTGATTCATGATTCTGGTTAGAGCTAGGGTTAGATGTTTAGTTAAGATTTGATTTGAAGTATTGTATGGTTCCGGGTTAGGACCAAGCATATGTACCATTCCTGGAATTTAATGAAATGCCCGCTGTATTACAAAAGGTTTATATTTCCCTGTTTTACCTGACAGTACGCATTTAAGTGCCTATGTTTGTTTGACTGTTTGTTGACATGGCTTGCTGTCAATGCTCAAATTCACATTTCCTTGTCAGTGTTTGCTCCTAATAAAATAAAAATATAAAAAATACTTGAATTTTATCTTACTGATGAGACACTTCATCCAGATCGAAGAGTCATCAGATTGCGTTTTCATACATTTAATAGGCGTTTTTCCATTTTGTAAATGGTAAGACGGTGTTATGCATAACAAGGACGTCTGAAAACGCTATAACATATATCAAGACGTCCCTTCAAAGCAAAATTTGAAAAAAATAGCTCCATGATTAAAACAGTAGTTTCAGTAAATAGGTTTTTATTCCAAGACGAAGGTTTATGGTCTAAAATTTGAAAATAGTTTCGTTCAGGCTTAACTGCAAATCTAACCTCTTGTTAGTCCTTCCGTTTAGACTCATTGGGTGAAATGGTGTCAATTGTCCCACGATAATAAACATTACAGCAAACATTAATGCTCTTTATGTATTCATTATACGCGTGCATATTTTTTCTGTTAGTTAAAATAACTGTACTGAACTCAAGAAAAGGTTTCTTTGTTAACATAACCTTCACAAAATTTGAAATTCAGAAGCAATTATTTAAAGGCTTATTTAAGAGCTGTCGCGTAAGGATAGGGCTCAAACGTTTTAGAAATGTGGCAAATAAAATTAATATATCAGTATTTGTCATACGACTGTCAAGAAAAGAGAAAAAGAATTCGATGCGTTTGCTTAGTATCAATTTATCAATTATTGGGAACTTGGATGCGAAGATCTCGTAACATCAAGTTTTTTTCAAACATTGTCATTTTTGATTGTGAGACTCGGATAAATAATTAAAGAATGATTCAGGATTACCAAATCCCAAGAAAGGTAGTTGTATCCATTTAGTTCAAATTGTTAAACAAATGGAATTACTTTAATTCTTGGACTCATAGACCGTTAAACGACCTTTTACATGCAACACAATAACATGAGACACATTGAAACTGATGTAGGTTGGGTTGTTCATTTTCTCCACTTTGGAATATTTAGTGGTTGGTTGTTTACTTGACAAACAATAATCTTCAGAATTTTCAAAGCGTACAAGGTATTTTCTATCAAAGTTCACTGAACAGTAAAGCTAATCAGTCTGGGTAATGTCAAAATATAGTTTATAGCATCAAGCTTGTGACTATCATAAATCTGAGGTTGAAAACGTCTGCTGTGATCCATATGAAAAATGCCGGTGACCTCAATTCCAGTAGATAAAGGCTTCCAGTCATTTGAAGAGGCATAGATGTTGTCAGATCTTGAAGAAAAACTAAAAAAGTACTTCTTAGAGATAGTTTCCATTAATCCAAAGATGAAGGAATCGAAAGGCTTCTAACGAAGTTAAAAGAAGTTCTCTATTACGTTTGCTTCGACAAAAAATGGCTTTCCACTTCGATCAGATCAAAAATAGCAAGACATATGTTTACCAAGAAAGTTGCGATAAGGATTGACCTAGACAGCGTCGGAGCTGTCAAAAAAGAGCAACAAGATTAGTTTTCTTAAATGCAGTAAAATTTGCCCCGTCTTCGAGAACAAAATGCTATAAATAAAGCCTAACATTATCTTCAAATATCTGCGGCCGAAAATGGTCTGAATTCAAGAGGGCACGTTGGATCTATTCAATGTGTTTTTTCGGAGACGTAGTAGCTGTCCTTCACCCAATACTATCAAAATATGGCTGTCCACGAAGCTAACTATTCGACAGAATGCTAAGTGTTTATCTGTTTCCATTTATCTTGACACTTGAAGTGATCTATTTAGATACATGTTCAGGATACAACTTGAGATTCCCAGCGCGTGAATCGTCAATGCATAGACCTATGCATTTTTGATGTTCATACGACCATACTTAAGGTCTGCGTGTGAACCACATGCTCTTAGATCCAATTAAAATCGATGTCATGATCAATTCAGGAAATATATCCATAAATTAATTAGCCCATATTACACGCAGCATCAACTAGTTTAAAAACCCTACTATTTGAAGAATTCGCGCTTTTTTCCTGCTACTTGAATGAGATCCTTAATTATGATTTACAATGTCTAATTAGCATTGAACAACGCATTTAATGAAAAAGTGGTTAAGTGGTTAAGCTGTTTTTCTCTAAATTCTGACCTGATTTTATTTGACTGCGTTTCTTGTTAAACGTTATTTTTATGCGCGCTACACTTTCGCTTCGGTTCAAAGCAGTGTATGCACTTTTCCCCATTTTAGAACCCTTAAAAGATATTTACTCAAGGCCTTTGGGTGGTCCGGTGTTCAAAGTAACAATGCACCCGTACGCAGTATATGATAAATTGATTTTTTGTGGTTTTCGTATACTCTCTAACTCAATCCCAATAATGTTGCTAAAAGCTTCGCTTTCCTAAACAAATATATATTTGAGTCGAGTCAATTACGACCAGCTATGAATTTCTGAACGCTGAAAATAACAAGAACTTGTAACTGTGTGTTTAATTTTGACTCCCAGGTCATATTTCTCAGCGGACATAACGTCCTTCTAGCGCAAATTTTAGAGACAGCTGTAAAGTTTGTCGACAGTGAAAGTATCTGATTTATAAGTAATATTTGCAGTAGGCTAAAAGAAAGAATCGTAATACATACAAATGGTTCTTTTTATATGAGCACATTTAATTTCTTGCTTCTTCATAGATAACGCTTTCACTACGTCATCTCATACATATAAAATGCTAAGTAGTTCTTTTATTCAATGTTTTCCTCTAGAATTAACTTGCAGATTATTTTTTTCCACAGTTGCGGTATCGGATGTGTCCGGTGAAAAGGCGTGACCATGAAGATGGTAATGTTTGTATAAAATGAACTAGCACGTTGCCAGTAAACACGGATTTTGTTAAAGGTGTACTCAAACATATATTTCATTAAAATGTTCGCATTAAAATTGACTTATATTTCTCTGTGTCTTTTATTTCATCTAAACTTTTTTGTTTTCTAAATGCCGTTGTAGTTGAAAAACGAGTCCAAATATTAAAAGGAAAAAACTTATAACTGCAAAACCATTTTTAAAACATAATATTGTGGATAGGATAATTAGCAATCTTCATTCCCTAAGGCACCACACTGAATGTTTCAAAATGACCTGTATCATAGGAATTAAGCGTTCTTCATAGGATAATAAAATAAATCTGGGTCAAACATTACGCTTCAGAATATGTTTAAAATATAGCATTTTAATTTCTTTCTAGGTGACATCATACTAAAAACATGCAAAGGAATGTATTTGAGAGTTCTCCCTCCAAATGGTTGCACTCACGGATGCCAGTTCTACCTTTGCACGATTATTGGTGAGAAAAATATTATTTTTATACTATAAAATTGAGTGAGAGTATCTATTGACGTTTTATTTAATTTCAGATGCTGAAGAACATAAACCAGAACCATGCTGCGCTGAATATGATGAAGACTCATCCAATTCCTCGTAAGAAATTCATATCGTTTTACTGCGTTTAACCATCTGATTGCTCAGTGTGACGTCTCTGCAGAAAACTGATTTGGTCAATTGTATTTTTTGGCTGTTTTTAGGTCATCTGATGAAGAAGAGGTATATTTGGCTTGTAAATGCCAACCACTCCGTCCAAGCGTCTCATCGAGCAGGTGAAAATATGTGTTTTTGATGGTTCGAAAGATCACAAAATGACATTGAAACTGAGCTCATATAAAATTTTAAAATCGCAATCCTTTCTATTCTGCATATTTTACCAAGTTTTATTTACTTAAAAAAAACTTGGACATCAATTCTTAAAGAAGTGAAACTGCAGCAATATTTATTCAATATATAAGATGATGCCAAGGTCAATGACCACGAATCATGGCATTCAGTACAGCAAATTATGGTTGATTACACGTCCATATAATTGCTTATAACATGCTTTGCCCATAGGAGTCAAGAACCATACATATAATTATATTTCTACGGAAATACGTATACAATTCATCCATTTAGAAATTAGTTTTTGAAACTGCTCTCGGACGTGGACACCTCATATTTACCATGTATTCATTGCACCCTCCGAAAATCATCGTATTTTTAATAAAACCTTCTGTTAAAAGTTTTGATTTACAACCTCTTAATTCAGTTTTCCAACCTAACATCTAAAATATTTCAGTATAAATGCAACAACTCTGCGCCCCACGAAGTTAGAAAACAAACATTAAATATAGTTAACAGGCATTAAAATATTGTTATTTTAATTTTGTCAGTAACTGTGTCCTCAAAGGATTGTTAAGTATGATAGTTAAAGCATACTACTATAATTTGTAATGAACTTTTGCAAAAGATTGAGCATAAAATTGTTTTTATATTTGTGGTATATGATTGCCAAATATATTTTAAGCTAAAAGTCATTTTATCGTACTTTAGAGCACCAAGTCGTTTAGCACCACGGAGGCAGATAAAAAACTGTAAACTTTTAAAAATTTTGAATAAATTAATAAGATAGATCAAACTAGGAAGCGCATCAAAGGATTCGGGGTTCTTTGGTTTTTATTCTTTATTCCAACTTTCCAAATAATTCATGTCAACAATGCTGATTTTATCCGTGTTACGCTAATAGATGTACTCTTGAAGATTTGGCTTGAGTTAATACATTACAATTGATTAATTGTTTACCAACAATAAGAAGTTTGTTTTCAAACACCATCCTGTCGAATGATTCCACTAAATCAAAGCTTGTACTGATATTTAAATTATGTCATAAGTCGTGGATAATGTTTGACTACGCAGTTAATGTGGCATATGCTGAAGCTGTTTTATTACTGTTTTAATTCAGTGAAAAATACTTCACACTTAAACGGTCTTTCTTAATATATATTGAAAGATTTCATATCAAACCTAATTACTAAGTTACTTAAGCTAGGCTAAATATGTTAGAGACGTACAAATTTAAGCTTAGTCATTTTCAATCTCAGATATAATTAAATCAATATTGTACTTAGAGCTTAAAAATATTTTGTCGCCATCAGCATCCTGCGATTAAAATGCTATAAGGCTTTAAAAAACGAAAATACATTGATATTTGGCGTAAGAAATTGAATTTTTTCCGTGCATGTAATCGTAAGCGATATTACCTGATCAAATGGGTTTATGCATAAAGAATAAAACGCATTGGCATTCAAACAAATATTGTTTATCATTTTGCATAAAACGTAATGGGGTTTTAGAAATTCTAGTAAATATTGATTATTATACATAAATATATAATGTATGAATATATCAAGTGATTATAATGCAATTTCAGGTATCTGTATATCAATATCAAAGGGCTGTTTAAAGATAAACATGTTTAGTGCAACAGCAGTAAAAACCTTGATATAGATTACTAATATGAATGTTTGCAGAATTGAACAACTCCTATACAGAGAAATAGCTCACATTTATCTGTATGAGTTCGAAGACACGTCCTTGTTTTTCATTTTTGTAAAATTAATCGCTGTTCATAAATTTAAGAATTGTAATTGCCACTTTAAAAATTTTAAACTCAACATAGATATACAATTTAATCTCTATCATAACTGCTGTCAATTACTTTACAAGTTAACTGCAATATTACTCGTAATAATATAAAATTTTGCTTTATAAGGAATGTATTCTTCATTTATCTACGGTCACTCTTACTCCTGAAATAAAATCTCTTCGATAATCTAGAGCAAACCATTTAAACCCAAATTTGGATGCAACGACACTCAAGGAGATAGGAAGATTATTTTAAATATATAAATCGAAATTTTGCTTTCGTTCAAACAGGTCTCGACAACGCTGTTTTAGAGTAAGAACCCCGAGCAGAATGCGAATTGTAAGGACTTCCCTTTTTTTGTAACCGATTTCCTTTTGGCTAAGAAAAAGATGTTTAGTGAAGGCTTATACGAATTTATTACCTAAACATGCTTTAAATTGCTGTGCGGAGGTTTTTATTTTTTGTTTAAATAATTAATCCGAGGCTTTTGAGCTAATCTCAAGAAGGATTTTGACTAAATATAAATATCTGTATTTTCATGTTTGATGTTGATTATGCCTTACTACATTCCTGTGCAATAAGGCAAAAACGAACTTAATCAATAACGAAATCTGAGTTATAGAAATGCATAAAATGCTGCCGAGTTAAGCCTTTTATGCTTTAGCCCGTCTTACCCTAAATGATATCAAATTCTGATTCAAATGTGTGAAATATTTATTTTACTATAACATTTGATGTTTCTGTAATTTGACACGTCTTAAATGCAGCTAATTAAATTCAATTCCCCATAATATGTTTTATTTTAGGTGTTGTCCGAGGATTCTTGTTAGACTGCCGAAGCGGCAAAACTTTTATTTGTGAGATAGCTTCTGTTAAAGATTTAACAATATTCTTCTTGCTATCTGAAAATAAATTTTAGAACTGCTTCGTGATATTTCGAGTGCATTTGTTTCAGAGGCCAATTTTCTGTTAATTGCGCTCTGATGGTCATCTGACTAAAAAGTATAAATTGAAATGGTTTCCCCCATGCAGCCAAATTTTAAACATTCAAAACTATTTATAGGAGGAAACAACTTTCAGTAACCAACTTTACTAATAATATTGGAAAAAGCGAACGCCATGAAGGAGAGTCAAGATATATTCTAATAAGTTTAAGGAATTAAAATCTACCCTTTTTTAATATAAACCAGGATATTTACATGCTTTTTTAAACTGACCTCAATTTTATAGACACTCATATTACGTGAAATTTAAAGACAATATCTGAGCAAAGCCATGACAGTTCTCAGTTGGTTTAGGACAGTAATGCTAGGATTGTACAGGAATTTCCAAAAATATTTTTGTCATTTTTAAGGCTTTAAAGTTCGCCATTTTATAATTAAAAATTGCTATTCCATTACTGAAAGTTAATTAGTCTGCAGAGAGTCACAATATCAAATGCGAAGATAATTGCTCGATAAACTAGTTAAAATGTTCAGAAAATTTAAAAATGGAAATATGTTGGAAGGGTTTAGCTAAGTCTTGATGCTGATAATAAAATGAGTAGATATCTGCATACTTGATATGCAACCTACATTGGAAATGAATATCCTTTATATTCGTGAATTAGAAGAACGAAACTCAGAAAGGTATCTGAAGTTATTATTTGTGGGAGCTACGCCATTTTTATTAAGAAATCTTCTTAAAATTATAGCAAAGGCCATAAGACCTTCTCACCAGATTATTATGCTAGGACTAAAATATTGCATATCCTTTCAAAATTTGATCCTCAAAAGGTTTCCTAAGTTCAAAGAAGAAACAAAAAACGGGTGCCAATTAAACTATTCATAATATAAAATCGTTGATAGAGGTTGGCCTTGGATACATTCCTCTTAGGATTAACAATTGTTTGATCGGCCACAATTTTAACCTTTAAAAAAATGTTTCCAGTCTCAGAGGTGTTAATAAAATAAAAACCCTCTCGTTTATAGAAGTCTTGAAAAAGCCTTTTGCTTGAAAAAATCAATTCTCTTCTTTTAAAACGTGTAATACCTTTTTATTCAATCAAAAATCTTGGAATTTAAATTGATACACCTATCTGATTAGCCGGCGCATGTAGTAAGAGGGGGTTGACACACTAAACTCTCGATTTCTCACTACGTTCTATGACTGGTGACCGCTTGTTATCTCTGTGAACTGTGCACAATTCTCATTGTGTTATTAGCTTGTTTACAACTGGGAATCCAATTTTTCTATCTATGAGCTGTTAATTCTAATCGCAATGCGCTTAAAATAAATCCGCTATGCTAATTAGAAATAGCTATTTTTTCAGATGCCTTCTCCATCGTTGAAACAAATTAACCTTTAAATGTATTATCAGGAAAACAAAATGATAAATTCACTAGATATTTAATTAACTTAAAGGAAAAATTTTGTATAAGCCCAGCTCACAGGGGGGAAACTTTTTTTACACAGACGTGCAACTGACTTAAAATTGGGCTGACAATTTTTGTCTGTTGAAGGCCATTTTCGGACTGCCTTCTTTTCTTGTTCCTATAGTCCTTAGAGATTCAAAATGTTTCAGTTACAGAAGGCAAAACGTATCTTAAGTCAAAGACATATTTTCCAATCAACTCAACAACCTTCATCTGCCTCACGTTTTCTTTCCAGCCACTAAATGAAAACGACAGTCTTAGAACAAGGAGAACTGTTAAGAGACCTTATATTATTTGGCAGACAGCTCTGTCGGACACCTTGGAGGAAAAACATTTAAACGTAAGCTTAAAATGAAACCATGCAAATTGTACGAAAATAAATATTATTATAGACTTGTCATAAACCGAATTTTCAAGCGTTAGTGTCCGTTCGTGGTCGTTAAAAAACGCTGTTGCTTCTAGCATGCTAGACTTATAATTCACTGTCTAACTTTCGTTCTTATTACCTTTACATCAGAGATATCAGAGAGATAGTAGTAACTAAGGGTCAATTTTTCCGCATGACAAAATCGAGCTCCATAGCAAGGTTTTATTCGTTACTAATAATTTTCGTAGGTTGAATGATAAAATCACTCTTAACCCTACGCATGAACCAAAAAATCCTCACCCTAGAGGATGAGATGTACGAAGAACAGTACATATTCCTCAACGGAATACGCGGCAGATGCACTGGTTATCGTAACATAGCAAGCGTTATAAGGAGGTTAATGGATTGTGAGGACACGTAAAGGTACAAGTTCACGCGCACCAGGCGTAGAGCGTAGGAGGGAAACGAGAGTTCGATAGATGCCGCGAAATTCTTCTGTCACTATAAACTAATTCACGTGCATGTCACCGTCTACGCGCCTAACCTGGTGTGAGGCAAATGGTGAACCTCATCGGAATGTATGGTCAAGCTTTCGTCTACAGTTCATAAAATCCCGTCCATGCCCTTCAACGGAGATAATATCCTAAATATGTGCAACCAATGGCTGCACTCTAGCATTAAAAGGATTTAGAATGCATGTGAGTTCATGATTTTCCGTAATGGAAGGAATATCTTTTGTAAAGGTGATGAAAGGCACCTCACCTGCGCATGCTAACAAAAACGCAACTAACATCTAAATTGTTCTCAAAACGATTTTTAAAGAGGGTGATAAAATTATGCAATATTTCACTTCAACTTATGTCAGCATCGGTTTAAAATGGGTTCGAAAATACATCATCGTGTAAAACTGTATGCGAAAGCAATTCCCCTCAATAGTCCAGTATCCTTATCCAAAATTACTAACTCAGCCCATAGGGCAGGTACCCTTGCACTATGCTGCAGTTGGCGTTTCATTTTGGTTCGTGGTTAAGTTTAGAGATAGGGTTTTGGTTAAGGTAAGTGTAAGGAAGGATTTAAGAATAATAATTAGGACGCAGGAATAGCCGTCAACCTCTCGTGCAGTGAATACTTATTTACTTGTCGAATTTCCCAATTACGCCTAGTTAACCAGATTGACACGACTTCATTGAAACTGTGTGGACATCCAAGTCGAAATATTAGTTTAATAAACCGCGTAGGTAGAAACTGAAAAAAGAATAACAAAATAAAGGGCGATTAAAACCATTTTAATGAGATTATGGTTCCATACAATCATCATCCATCAAATAGACGCCTTAGAGGTAGTTTTGAATCAATTTTGCTGGTAATATCGGGTCTCGTTGGCTTCGTTTTCGTGTTATTGCATTGATTCTGAACCTTTTTAAGAATTTTCTTATCCCGCTTCGCTTATGAGTTACCGTATAGTTACTGTGAAATCTAAGCTACAACGTGGTGTTTAATGAGTTTCTGCAAACCTTTGCCTTTATTTCGGCTTTGGGCCTTCGTCTGGTGGACACATCAAGGACTGTCCGTTGCTGCTATCTTTCCTCGTGTTTGTACTTTTCTGGTGTTTGGCGAGTCTTATACTTACTCATCCATACCTTAGCCTGGAATTCAAACCCTCCCCTCCATTCGTGAACTGTAGATGTCTAAATCATTAAAACACCACTGGATACTTAGAATTCTGCTTTTGCAATGAGACCCATATTCCGGCCAGATATGCTCTGCCTCCATTTATTAATCACTGGCTAGGTTGAAGCGATTTTGTAGAAAGAATATATAGATCCAACAGGGATAACTCAAGTTATTCCAAAAAGCTTACGAACCGAATTTCCTCAAATAGGCAAATACTCGTGTTTCGGCGAATGAGCATTCGTGATGATACTGTAATTTTCTCAGATTTCAGTTGGTTACTGAAGCAACTGACATTTAATTATGAGTAATTCCTATTAAATTGCCTTACTTTATGAGAACCATGTGGTTTGCAGAGTAATTTTAAAATCTTTAATACAAAATATTTTTAATAATTAATCCATGTAAAGAAAACAGATAAAAAATATGATTATTAAGAGCTTCTCTCAAAATATTTTTCATCAGCAAACCAAACTTTTTAACAAACCAAACTGGGTTTGTATGCTATTTATAAAGTACTTAAGATTATCACAGTATTCTAAACGAATTGAAGTAGCAAAATTTCGGCAGTACTCTTTCAAAAGGTTTATTTGCTTTCGAAACGTTAACCTTTTATCATATGCAAGGCCCTGGGTACAAAGATTAAACGTTCTGTGATGCAGAAATGGTGGAGATGCCATTCGGTACCATGAAAGCTGAACTGCAAGTCATCCAGACCTACACCACTGTGGATTACATTTTAAGAAAATAAGAAATTACTACTAATTTTATGGTAATAAGACATATAAAAAATTACTCAATAAAGATGGATTTGGTGCTTGTTCAAACATAAACCACGAAACTTGTGTAGAAATATCTTTGTAACTGAAGAATTATTCAACCAATTTTCTTGGGCAAAATTCAAACGGTCAGAATTTTGTGTTTTCGTTACGAAAAGCATACTTATTTGCATGTGCATTTTCTCAGCTGGTCGTTTAAAGCAGCAAGAACAACGATTGAACCGAAGTTAATTTCAATAGACCTTGGTTTACGGGAATGTCCACTGTGACAAAATACCCCAGATCGTTAAAAAACCATTCCATAACAGATATCTGAAATGATGACCAACTGCTTTCAAAAAGATTAACCATCCTCTCGTAATGGCATCTTTATTATGATTTTCGTAAAGAATATCAGCATGTTTTAACGGTGGTACGTTATAAGCAGGTTAGCATCAATTTACTGCATCGGGACAAAGTGATTATGACAGTGTTTTTAACCAACAAAATGGGGACGATGTGCAAAAAATAAAAAACGTCTCTAAAGGCAATAAAGCAAACAAACGTCAACTAAATTAATACGAAATAACAAGAAGTCACATGCATAAGTTGGCATAACTCGGAATATTTGGGGTGTTCAGGTAGCGGCCTGTGCGAATTCCGCGATCATGAATGATACAAATTCCTAACCCTGGGATCGAACAGTCAACGCATTCAGAAAAAATGTGGCTGTGACTGCAAAACGTCTCAAGAATAAAATAAATTGTGCATATTTATGGCATAAGAAGAACCGAGTTGCGGACATTGTGCCCTTTATTCCAGAAGCCTGGCTTGCCTGGAGTGTGTAACGTTCCCTTATCAAGTATTTTTCAAAACTTTGTTTAAGGAAAAGAGGTCTTTCATTCTCGAATTTTATGGTCAAAATAGCATGTCACATTGGCGCCGCCATCTTCGGGCCCTGCTTTCTTTCAGATCACTCTCTTTTTATTTCTAAATGTGTTCTCGAAGACTCAATGATGGGACCAGCCAGAAAGATTTTCAGGAGTGTGTACTAGATGTTAAACTTTCAACATCGTTATCCGTAGTATTACGTGTCCAGTTCTATCTTGAGGAGACAACTAAACCATTGAAAATAGACGTGAGCATCCAAGAATCGCTATTTCCAATAGTAACCTCTGCTATACCTCCCAGTATATCTTAAGATCTTTGCTGTTTTTATCATTGAGCTTGTAGTTTTGACATTGCTCCCAATATATGGACAATTAACGTCGTCACAAACGCTGTCAAAGTTGATGAATGCATGTCATTGATTTCTTACTGTCATCATCGAATCTACTGTTGTCAATAAGAATTTCACTTGGCACCATTCTGCGTCGTTACATTAGTCTAGTTTCAATTTCGGCCGTTTTCAAAGACTTGCGGGAAGTCCTCATGCACAGTGCCTTCTTTTCATGAGCGTTGATTGTTACGCAGTTAGAAGTGTTAGAGAGTGTGAACTGATTTTCACTGTCACCCCCAAATTTAGATAAGATGCCTGTGTAAGTTAAACATTTTCTCATCTCTGTCTTACTTCATCCACACTCATGAATTAACCTGCAATATTCGTCAACGGCATCTAATTTTCGTTCACTAGGTTATTAGCATAAATTATAAAGATGGGCCTATCGGGGATGTAGACTTAAGGAACAGGCGTTTTCAAAGCAACCTTCTCTGACCTATAACGTACAGTCCCAATTTTTTACGTCTCCACATAAAACTTGCGCTTTGCGTAGAATTTTAGCTCAAGATCCAGCCAAAAGGCTTGTCAACGTCAAAATATAAAATATTCAGAGCGCAGTCTATGTCCAAATTCTTTGTCTACTTCCGCAGAGTATATTTATAGTTGATATCTTAAAATATGTTTTGGACGTCAAAAAAGAGACAAGCAAAGCCATTCGAGGGGGAATAATTTTCTACAATAGTGCCCAAAATAAAGGTTAAACAGAATGAAAGATGTGATTTGCCTTCGTGAATTGATCAAACACTTGCCAGTTCCCAAAGGTGAGAACCTTTACCACCATTCGGTGACTGCTGCAATATAGTGGAGCAAAACTAAACCATTACACTTATGAATTGTCTCAGGATCCCTCTTAGAATAGGTTACGTTCCAAGCATTTTAGAAAACATAAAACAGGAGAAAAGGAACCTCCACTAGTACAGATAGCCCTGCACCAATATCCAGGAAGGGTATTTATTATCGAGTCATAACCCAAACTTCAAACATTAACATAACTCAAAGCCTAACCCTAAACCTAAACTCAACCGATACCCAATTTTATTAAAAAACGATCTTAACCCTAACGTTCACCATAACATCAACACTAAACCTCACTTAACACTTACCTAACTCCAGACCTTCGGAATTAAGGGACGATTCCTATTCCCATGTCTTGTACTTAGATATATTCAATTATTCAACTTTACCTTTGCCGTTAGCTCCATAAATTTAACTGAACAATGTGAAGCAGTTATGCGAAACGAGAATATTTGGCTCTTCAAAGGAATCTCTTCAGGAGCCCGTGTTATCTTAAGTGAAAAGAAGTATTTTATGAGTTAAACGATGTAAATGCAAAAATTATCCGGATGAACGCTGCATTTGAAGGCTGAAATAAAGAACTCCAACAAAATTATAATAACTTCAAATTTAGAGGCTGTAAATGATCGATAAAGTAGACATAGCAGACAAAGACACATAAAGTTTTTTTCTCAAGAAAGGATACACCGCAAGCTTGCTCCTATTGCAATTCACGAAAACGTAGTGCTTTGATTTATTTGAAATTGACGAAAACCTTAATTATTTGTTAGTAATTGAAGACAGATTCCTTGATTTTCAGATGACAATTCGTTTTTATAACCTCGTAACCTACATAATGAAATACATTTTTAAATAATATTGTTTTGAAAATAATCAAAAAAGAACATACTTCGTAGGTCTAAGATTAAACAAAGCCAAACAAGTTCACCAAACATAACAGTTACCGTTATAATTTGACAGATGTTAAATGCTTATTGGCTGTGATTGGTTGCATGTTTTTTGAGCAGTAAAACATCCCAAAACCATAAAAATACAAACATTTACTGATAGTCAAAGCTAATTTTCAGAAATTGCTGCCAACTTTCAAAATTAAGACTGAAAGTCCATTAATTTATCCTAGGTTTTTTAAGCTATTTTTTCATCTAACCCAGTTGCGAAATACTTTGCCATGTCAGTGTAGTTTAAAGCCATGACAGCATATGCAGGGCTTTTGCATCGTATTCAAGGCCCAATTGCGAGTCGTGAGCTTAGTCACACTTGGGTCGTTACCCATCCAGCCTTCTGTCGTGCATGGAATCCAGCAATTAAGACACAGTATGCTAACTGCCCTAGCAGGATTTCGTAAGCAATCAATTTACAACTGGGTGCCTATCAGGTTTACATAGTTAATAACCTCATACTTGCTGCCGTGAAATAAAATCTCGCCGGAATGGCATAGTTACTAGGTCAGGTGCAGTATTAGGATATGTGAAAAAGCATATTGGCACTGGCTCGAAGTGGAATTAAACTCAAGGCTCCCAGTCGGACCTCATAGCTCAAGGGGTTAGAACGTTGGCTGTAGACAAGCCTTTTCTTGCTATCATTTGTTCGATATCCACCAACGCCACGGGGTATTTTTACAACTTGGTCACATGACTCATTCAACTCTGTCAAGAACCCTTATTGAAGTACCTCTTTAAAGCAAATTGCTTTTTTTGTTTCCTGTTAGAAGCTAGCGCATGCTTAAAGGCCTCAGAATGCAACTTAAAGGAAGTCAATAACTGAGCCTTTCTAATAGGGTGCACATTGCGTCACTGTTCATTTGACTACCTTTAATACTTTCTTGTTTCTTTTGATGAAAATACAAAACGACAGCAAAACTTCTCAATTTATTTTTATCAGTTAAGCAAGTTAGCTTTTGTGACGTGGAATTTTCAATGATACTGACGAAACTATTATTCAGTTTTCTCACTAGAGTGTCTAATAAATAAAGACGTCGCGGTATATAGAAGCAACAGAAAATATGGTTAAAATCCTACATTACATTTTAAATGCCCATTTAGCGAAATTGCACTCATTTAGTTTTTTTGATTTTATTCGAACAAGCTTGAGGCTGGATAAACAAGTTTACTCTGATTGCATTAATTACCGATCACCTCTCTTTCAACGCCAATACGACCATGATAAAGGAAGACCATGCGTAGTGGACTAGAAAAGCTGGACAAAAACACTGGATGAAAAACGTACTGTGAATATCGAAAATATTGATTTTAGCGGAGCCTTCGATAAGGTTTTTCACAAACGACTGCTCTACAAGATGAGAGTAATACAGATCAGACATAAAGTTCTTAGATTGACTGAAAAGTTTCCGCTCAGTCGTTCTAATGTTGTCTTTGCGGAGCAACAGAAATCAGAACTTACGGTTATAAAGAAGAGAGTCCCACAAATTTCAGTGCTGGGATCAACTCTCCTCTACCTGTTAATGAATTGCTGTGTATAAGAACTTGACTATAGATGTGTCCTCTTCGCCAATATCAAAATCTAGAAAGTCATCCACACTACTACCGAGGAATTTAATTTGCAAAACGTCTTTGTCGATTGGAAGAGTGGTTCCACGACTGCGTCCTGTCATTTAAGTCGAATAAGTGAACTATTGTGCGTCTTTGAAATCCAAACCAAACGTCTAGAATGCGTCCCCATATGGAATGTCCAGCCAATTTGTAGAAACAGAGAAAAATATTTTTAGCGTTTGTATGACAAGCACGCTAAAACATTTTAAAAGTTGCTGTAAGACGGTTAAAGCTACAACCTCAATGTTATACGGTATTGAGAGGGCTTTTACAGTTTTTGATGAAGACTGTCTTCGAAAAGTTTCGGGTATTTTGTCAGGCGGAATCTTGACTATGCGATACTGGCCTAGCGACCTTGGATGGAGATGAATTTCAATCTACTCGAAAGAGTTCATAGGCATTCGCGAAGGTAGTCAGAGACCAAGAAACACTGCCTCGTTTGACTCGTCTGATAAACGTTACGTAACTTGCGTGACTTGGACTGTGTCGTTTTTTGTAGGATTTTATAAAACTCGTTATCATAACGAATGTCCGGGGTTATCTCCTCAAACTTCGTGTGCTCCAAGGATGATTGGATGTGAGAATGTATTTCATCTGAAACCGTATACTGAAAACGCAGAATAACCTCTCCATGAAAAGTGTTGTCTCAGTCCGTAGTGACATTGAACCATCGCCCTGCAAGATGTATGCTGCATCAAAAAGCTTACCTTTTGACTATGCAACTTTAAAACAACATATGCATTTGTGTGAAGCTTATTATCTTCCCAATTGCCACTGTACTTTACTTATATTGTAGTTAATTCCTCTGACTTCGTAGCTGACAACTATGGAGTTCAAGACATAAGGCTATTTCGCTCAAATATTTGAACCTTAAATAAAAATGTTAAAGCACACACAAACTTTAAATGTAAAAACGGTAAGAATCGGTTATGCGGCTCTGGGCAGGACAAGGGACTGGGAAAGCCTCGTAAAATATGTAGTTTTATGGTAATTTCCAAGGAAATTAGAGTTTGGTTTAAGGTAATGATTGGAGTTATAGGTACGTTGAGGATTATCATATTTTGAGGGTTGAGGTAAGGGTTAGGATTAGCTTTAGGGGTAGAGGTAAGTTAGGGTTACACAGGTTTTGGTTAAGGATTATGTTGAAACACTCAAATAGGTTCCTGTCCTAAAATTTGGCCCAGTGCCACTTTACGTATGGGCGAACTTTCCTATTCCCCTGTTCTGCTACGAAGGATGCCATATAAATGATTACTTCTGAAAAATCTCAATCCTTACCCAAGCCTATCGTAAAACTATCAGTTCACCAGGGCATC
The DNA here is from genome assembly GCA_017591395.1 of Schistocephalus solidus. Lineage (NCBI taxonomy): Eukaryota > Metazoa > Platyhelminthes > Cestoda > Diphyllobothriidea > Diphyllobothriidae > Schistocephalus > Schistocephalus solidus. The sequence goes on along the minus strand of WEDG01014485.1, from coordinate 15,740 downwards.
ATCGTTCTGACTGAAGGATCTGTTTTCAATAATGTCATCTGTGAATATTTTAATTTCTCTTCAACAAACTTTCTGATTTCCCCTCAAAACGATTGAGGAGAATACAACAGCATTTGTCAGTTTATGCATACCATAGATTTTTCAGTGCACGCCGATGCTGGAATGAAACCTCCTGTTTCAAGATTTCTTTTTTCTGCTAATGAATGGCACTTTATGAAGTTTGGAGATATCTATAAATACTCTAGTGATTGATTACTGAATTTGGCTGTGACAACAGAGAAACAGTCATCGTTCTTCAAAAACCAATGGTCCAGTTTAAGCCTTGAGTGAAGGAAATCATTAACAATGCTGAGGCTTTATGATGCGTTTGAATGCATATATAGGAAGTGAAACGTTATTTGGAGTGATCGGTGCATTTTAATACGTATGAGTAGAAAAATCATATACTCATAATCTAAAAGAGCAGCCACAAGAAATACAATTCTGTTAATGAGGAGCATTTTACCAGACTAACGAAAACATTTGTCATTCAAGACCACTTTTTGATAAAATACCTTTGCTTTAAGGTCATATTGCAATTTAAACAGATGTATTGACTTATAATTAGGTTCAACAGTTAATTGACCTTTACAAATAACGCTATTTTCTTTAAATTGTTAAACAAATTCAGAATTAACCTGACCCATATAAGAACAAAATCACGGCTCCTGCTATAGTCTCGTAGCTTAGGTGGTTAGAGGCCTGGCAGTATTCACAAATTGCCATGGCTACCGTAGTTTCGAATCCTGCCGAGGCTGCCATTTTCTTACGAGTGGACCAAATGAATTATTCAACTCTTCCAAAAAACCAATTAATTCTGCAATAAAGTGACTTTCTATAAAATGTTGATGAAGATTAAAATTAACACAAAATACATTATTCAGCTACAATTGCTGTGGGTTCATGCGGTTTGATGTACGGAAACTTCCGATATTAATATTATTGGAACGCGTTTAAGCTTACTCTTTCGCTTGAACTAGTTCTTACCCCAAAACCGTTGAAATCATTATTGAGTAAGGATTCCTTGTATGGCCGCCTAAACAGGGCACGGGAAAAGGACCTGTCCAAAATGCATGTGGCCTTGCGCTAAATTTCAAGAAAATTATGGTTGAAGTCAAGGTAGGGGTTAGAGTTCCGTTTAGGTTGAGGTAAAAGTTTAAAGTTAAGGTCAGATTTTGGGTTTGGGTCATGATAAGTCCAAGAGTTAAGGTTATTTTCGCGTTAACTGTAGGGTTCAGATTAAGATGACAGTTTAGATTTATGTTAGTGCAACTGTTAGCGTTAAGACAGCGGTACACTCACCCTGGCTGCAATTTACCGTAAGACCACCTATTTTAAGAGGGCTGGGCAGTGTTTACTACCGTATCTGGTTTAGGTGGCCACACAAGGCATCCGTTTTCGCTATTGAAAGCTCGTAATGCGCGCCTAAATCGACTAAATGAACTGAGCTTAATTCGATAACTCATGTAGGTAAATTAGATCTTGGTGCTGCTGATTCCTGCATTTACACCGCCTGAAGTTCCCTTTTCTGTGAGGTAGAATAGGTTTAAAAGTTGTTTTGCTGTCTCTACACCGGTAGAGGAACCCTTTTTAGTTAAAACCTAAAGAGCCCTCCTGACAAGTAGCACGAGATGACTGCGGCACATTTGTACAAATAGATTAACATGTTCTGCGTCTTCAAGCAAGAATTCACGGCGTATAATCGAATTTGTGCCTTACTTGCGCAGTTACGTTGCTGCATACCCCCGCCCCCTTCCTTCACGCGCAAATGACTAAGATAATGTCAAGTCAACAAGGTTCTTCCTATTGTCAAACGCACTAAATGAAAGCCAGCTTCGGTGTTGATAGAAAGCTTACTCAGCAGCCTCTGCGTCATGCAGTCGAGAAACACTACTTGATTCCACGGTGACTGTGTAACCCAGAAAAAAAAACAAGCACAGTGTACCACCGATCGCCCCAAGTGCCGCTTGTGTGAATTCGATGGCATGTGGGGCAGAACGGTGTCACTTCCACCTTCTCGTCAGTTGCCCGAACTCCCACACGAAATCACGTGCTCAGCAGCAATGGCAGCAGCAGTAAGAGAAGATAGGTGCGGTAGGGCGGTATTTTATCAGGACGCCCGTGCAATGAATAAAAGCAAAGTGCTCCTATAATCTGCATTAATTGGCAACGCAAAAAGTAAGAGAAAAAGAGGTGGACTGAGAAACGTGCACTCACTTTACCATTCAAATGCATACTTTTGAGGGACGCCGGTGCCCGTGTTGCGTTTGCTTCCAAAAACCTGCGAAGTAAGTTCCACGGCGTAAAGTTTATATGTTACATTGTCTTGCAAAGAGACTCTTCATAATATCACCTCGGTGATCAGTGTATTTTATGTATTAATCCAGCCCAGGAGGCTTTATTTTTCGAGGCTATAATGTGATACGTGTTATATAAATAAATCCTAAAGCATTACCTAAACGCATGCTTTAGGAGAAAACCATAATGCTGAAATAACATTTACATTTCTCTTAAACGTACTCCTCATAAACGGATAATTTTAAGGAAATCGTCCAGGTTAACAGAAACCCACTTTTCTTTTATTTAAAACTCAGCTGCTTGTATTTTAAAGCAAATAACTATTTCTGTCATATATATATATATATATATATATATATATATATATATATATATATATATATATATATATATACATTGTGACAAACCCAGTGCATAAGAATTTATTTCCTTAAAAACGTAACGTCGTTCGTTTAACTTGGCTGGACAACGTAGATCTTAGGATTTTTCTGAAAACGTTGGTCTTCTTAAGTGCACCAATTTCATGTACACGTTCATGACAGAACATAATTACTTTCTGCATGAAGCTACTATTTCTGTGATTTTGCGTGCTTTGGTCAAATTTTAATTAAAATACCAAACTTCTCGTACAGGTTTCTATTTTGTTTTGTTAAAATCCTACATGAGACTTTAGTTTAGAGAAGCTGCGGCCGGTATTCAGACATTTTGTTGAGGTTTGAGGCCAGAAATCCAAAAAAGCAATCATTAAAGCATAATTAAGGAAGAACATACATTCTTATTAGTTAAATACTGTCATCAGATAGCTTCCAGTTTCAGTGGATTCAGACCAGTCCTTTGTGACTCAATATTCCCCGATATCAGCTAAAACTATGCATATCTTTGTTGCGGTTATGAGGCCTTCGCTTTAAAAAAAAACTGTGTGAGGTTTCAGCCGAATCAAAATATCATTGGCAGCTTTTGCATACTACTTGGTCGATACCGTGTAACTGGCAACAGGTGTTGACTGCTTTCATTTCTAAGGCAACAACTTAATTTCTAAATGTAACGTATAAAAATCATAGCTCAATGCAGGCCATTATCATTGGCTTATGATCACCATGTCTAGTAGTATCATAGAGTAAAAAACATGCAGTTGCAATTCAGCCCAACGTGGTGAAATTAGTGCCTAAACCATGCAGAAAGGGTTCGCATTTAGTCCTTATATGTTCCAAAACTAGGCTAAGCTTACAAAAAGAGTGTAATGTGTATCAAATAGTGAGAACACACGTAGTCATTCACCCCTACGGAAGAGTGTACATTTTTTTCAAATTATGCAGTTTTTCGACAAAATACATCCAGTCACCATGCTCGACACTAGCACTTATTGCATAGTTCAGCATTCAGGAAATCATGTGTTAACAATAAGGCTTTATATCTAGCAGATATAGTCATCAAATGGAGTCGTATATCAGTATGAGGATGATAAAATGAGGGCTCCATTTTAGCAGGTCAAGTTTTCGGAGGTCTTCTATTTTTGATCACTAATTTGGCCTCTGTTGGGCAAATAACGGAGGTTAAATACATACTTAATTGGTGATTAAATATATTCAACCGTATTTCACAGTATGACAATCGTTTGGATGAACAACTGACAAAAACAAAATAAAAAAAGAGGAAACTGTAGTTGCGGTTCATGACGTTTATACCACTGTTCTGTTATAGACTGTAATTTAAACACAAACTTTCATTAATTATTCGGACGTATGCGTGCAAATCACTTTCCCTTCCAAGGTCTAACTCGAGATGTAGTTCAGGGCAGAGCCATGCCCGACGTTAAACGAGGTAAATTATTCCTGACTAACTAGCCATGTTACGTTTATGGCGTTTACCGCAAAATTGATTTACATTTAGTTTTCTCTATTTCAGTCGTTTACCGTGCAGTTCACATAAAAGTCGGAGCCCTGGCAGAAGCATAAGAGGAAGAGAAGACGAACACTTGTCGTATATTAGCACCGGAGATGTTTTTGCAAATAGGTAAGCCAACAAATTGCGTAGCGTTTCTCGAATACATTGTTTTACTGCGTGGGCTTAAAGTTGTTAGATCTTTTTCTAAAGTGAAATTGTCTGTTTCGCAGTATCAGTTGAAATTCTCTTTGTAATAAGCAAAACCAAATAGAGCATTGCAGATGATGACCAATGTGCACGTTTTTCTAAATATCCTTATCACTCCAACGGAAGTGTTTTATTTTAAACAAATAGAGCCTTCTTGAAAATGATTAAAAAGAAGTACAACAACATGCCTGTCAGAGCATCCTCGCAGGACAGTAATGCCCATTCTTTTCGACGAAAGGTTCGTATTTTCTTTATATTTTTGACCTTATTTTCTGTACCTTTGTAACAAAAATGCATCCATCTTCAGACAATCTACCGAGTTTGCCCGATAAAATCGAAGGCTGACCTGGAAGAAGGTACGAATATAAATTCGAAACCAAAATTTAATAAAACATTTGAATACATTGTCTGGTCTGAGGAAAAACCTTCATATTCTCTTTGCCTTGGGAATCGGTCATTTTAGGTGATTTAATTATTGAAACGCGAGACCATAAGTATTTAAAAGTGCTTGGCCCGGCTCACGCCTCGGAAAATGAAGAATTTTTTATTCGTAAGTTGACAGGGACAAAAGCCCTTAATTTAAAATCAATTTTAATGAAATCAGGTTTATAATTTCGTGCAAAATTCACTCACTATAAATATGACGTTATTTGCAGATCTCCAGGGAAAGGTGCGAAAAATGCATCCTGCACTCGACTTTTCTTCAAGTAGCTCCAGGTGACCAGCGTAACTTTAACCTCTTTTATTTGATGCAACCAAGTGGATTCCACAGTCATATTTTTCTTAATTTCCAATAATATTTCCAGCCAAAGTATCCACATTTTTCTTAAACTCATGTGCGCTTCCAGTAGACGTCACAATACCAACATTTCTGAAGATATCTAAGACACTTTTGGTATGTTAAAGCACACCCTATTTTTGTATTGCAACAGTATTGAAACCAATTGATTCTCAATCAGTTCTAGGATAATTACTTTCCACATGACAGCAAAAAACATAAGATTTACTCGGAAAGAAATCGTCTGATAACTTTTATATTATGAGTTAATGAGAGTGTTTTTAAGCTCCATTGTCTCTTTGCATTGCAAATAGTTACTACTTTTCCCATGACTGATTTCCCAAGTGAAATTGATTTTGCGCTGATATTGTACATGTGAGTATGTTTCCAACCAAAAGGTAAGTTATGTATATACAAAAAAAATTTAGTGTGTGTAGTTTCATTTGAAGATGCTTCCCACTCTGAGCCACCCAGCAGTGTGTACGTCAAGCACCCTCTCTTTTGCTTCTGTGCTGTTAATTAAAAGACCTATCTACCGATATTTTGGCGGTCGCTCTATCGTGCAGCCTATTTAAAAAGGTGTTTTCTTGGTGGTGAGAAACCGCTAACTGTAAAGGCAGAATAAGCCTTAGTATTTTGACCTGCATTAACTTTTAAGTTGACTTTTATTCCTAGAGTTACATTTCAAAATATTTTTTGCATTTCTTTTTAGCGCAAGTGATACAGAAGATAACGGTTTTCGTCGGCAGTCAGGTATTCGGTACCCAAGTCAAAGCAGGTGTCCATGTGCCCAAAAATACTTGTGTCATATGTAAGCTGAAAAGAGTAAAGTTAGATAAAATTTGCAGTTTTCAATAAAATAAATATCCGGAGACAAAATTGAAATGAGTTAAAAGCATTCGGTTGAACATAGGATGCAAGGATTTAGTGCTTAAAAGCTCTAAAAATATCAAAAATGCTTTAAACTATCCAGTCGCATGTTTGTAATTTCGTTCGATTTTTAGAACCCATGTTTTGAATGTGGTTGATGCTGTTCGAGGGTGTAGTGAAGAAAACACGTCAGTTACATAAAAGGGCTTATTCATCTTCTTGTTTAAATTTCAAAAGCGTCCTGTGCTTTGCGTAAAGGTTCAAAAAGAAAACTCTTTAACATTTACAGATATGGGGAGTATTATTTTTAATTAGAATGAACTGCTAATATATACATAAATAACTGTGTAAACAGACGAGAGGCTAAGGAAGTATCCAGCATTAAAAGCTGTGTAATGAAAAAGTGACTCATATTTATAACATATGCTGATTTTTCAATTACAGGAAATGCCCTGGACGCAGTGCCAGCGTCGGAAAGCAATTTTGTACTGGCTGCAGAGTACGTTGATGACAATTTACTTTCTAAAACTTGTCCAACTGTTCGCCGTCTAGATTCGGTCTCTCAAAAAACAATATCATCTATTGTCTAAGAACATAGAAAAAGTGAAAATATTGTTTTAAAAATCCAACAAATAGGTGCCATAGGAAGAAATTAGAAACAAATTTGTTTATTTGTCCAGTTCTATCGTGTTGGCTTCTAAATTTCAAAGTCATTTGGACAAGATAAACACGTTTTAGCAGAAGGGTTAATGTTAAGGGTTCAAGGAACAAAAATTTTAAGCAGTAGAACGTTGCGTCAACTGCTTTTGAAACTTTGCTCAACTCTAGTTTGATAGATTTAAAAGCCACTTTTCAGGGAGTTTTTGGAAAAAGGGGTTGTTAGGAGCACAAGTATGTTCTTTACGAATACTTTAGAACACAGGACCAAAGTTACTTAATTTTTTTTTACAATTTTAGGGTATAATCAATGATTATTAAAGTCCCACCCAAGTTCAACCAAATCCGTCTTTTTAACCGCTTTTTCAAATAAAGTAGTACAACATTCTAACCACGAGTGTTTTTAATTTTGCTTTCGTGAAGTAGTGGGTGGTTCGTTTGCTAGGAAATACCTGCGATTATCCGTTCGATCCTGTTTTGAAAAATTTTATTACCTCGGTATGAGGCCACTGAGTTTTAATTGATTGGGTCCAATGAGTTATTCAAATCTGCCAAGACCCCCTATCTCAGATACGTTTTAGCCCAAAAAGGTATTTGATAGTCATCACCATGGGATCCGCCAGCGAAAATTTGTTCTTAATTAACCCGCAAGGCCATGTACATACCGCACACGGTCTGTTCTTCGGTCAGCTCACGAATATGAGCTCAGGTTGGTTAAAAATGTCAATCACGACACTTTCAACCCTCCATTGTGCGAAATCAATTAGTCTTGGTCAGCATTAAATACACCGAGTCATTATTAATCTTTTTTTCACTCACGTAAACCTTAAACGCTAACATGGGGCAATGCGCAGAGGTTTTCAAATTTATCTTTCTGGACTGATCTTGTCTGTAGTAAGTTGTTACTCAGTGGTTTGTAGTTTTTGTACATGAGCGGTCACGATTCGGATCTTATTCCCCAGTCAGTCTAACAAGAAAACTGAAGGACTGCGTTTTCTAACCACTTCTGTAGTCTGAGTTTTGCGATAAGAAAAATGTCAAAAAAAGGAAGGGAAAAATAAAAGAGCGAACTTCGCTCACTGAAAGCCATACCATATTAGGTCCTTGTTAAATAGATGATTTAACTTTTGAGATATTATGCACTAACGAAATTCAAAACGCCATTTGTTCTATCGGGGTGAAAATAGACAGTCAAAACTACCAGTAAACTTGCGAAAGAAGTTACATTTTCTCGATCCAGTCCGGCAAAGCTTCCAAGGTAACTAAGGTAACTCTAAGCTGAGGATCTTAGTTCATCTTCGGCAGAACATGCAGTTGATAACTTATACCATTAAACCTTAACTGAGACATTACAAACAGTGACAGATGCCCAATACGAGAGAAGTAATAACTGACGTCAAGTTGAACCTTTTGTTCTAGAGAAATTCATTGCACAGATTTCAAAATACTGGAATTATTATGCGATAAAAGCATTTAATATTGTCTCAGTGCCTCGCCCCTTACACCGAACAAGTTCTTATATTTAAGCGATTTATGCCAATCGGTTTTGGAATGGAATTCCAGACGTTTAGAGAAGATGACCCTGCATTTCATACATTTTATGTACGTTTACATTAGATGGTTAGAAGAGCAGCATTTTAAAGCAATGAACCGTTACATGATTTCATCGTTTGACCAAAAATAAGTATGAAAACGTTCCAGTCGAGGAGATTGACTTAAGCAGCATCAAATGAGATAGAACGACTCTCATGTGGAAACGTGCGTTGCGACGTCGTCTGATCCTGCTTTCAGTCCTACCTAAGCAATAATTTCAGGAAACTGAGAGCCAAGTGCCCCAAATATGCGCTTCAGTAGAAAAACATGACATGGTATTCTTTGACATTTGGGTAGAACCTGAAATACTCAGGTTCGAAGTCAACAGGGAAAGCTTCTCGTGGTAAGCTTTACAATCAAATATTTTTAAAACTAACTTCCTAAGCAACTACGTAATCGTAGTTGCTTAGGAAGTTAGTTGACGTTGGTTCCTGATCTCCTCCAAATCAACTTTTCAACAGATCCCTTTCCTGAGTAACTTTTGACCTATCACAGTACACAATCGTCAATGCACGCCGGAAATGCGACCACGATAATCCTAGATGCATATGAAATTATTATAGCATGGCCATGCAGGAGTGCTTTAAATAAATAATAAGTGTGAGTAATGGTTGGCAGATTTTAACTAATTCATTGAACTCAATTGTGAAAACTTCGGCTGCCTCGGTGTGCTTGGGACACAGGACAACAAGGGCAGGTCTTGAATCTAACCAACGCTCAAACCACCTGAGTTACGAGGCCCCGACGGGAGCCGTGAAATTAATCATATTTGAATCAACTTGCCCACAGTGTGCGTAATCCATCATGTTTGAGACATTAAGCCGAATGCCCACGCAGGTTTTAGTAAGAAAGCAATGCAGAACCCACCGGACTACTGTTAGGATCCCTTCGTTGAATGTTTTGAAGCCTTAGTCTTGCTCTCGTGGGTTCAAAGCTGAGCAAGACCGCTGAGTTTCCACAAGTGAGTCAAAGGAAATATGGAGTAAGTAATTAAGATTTTGAAACTTTTCGCACCTAACACAAAAGACAACGCTAACCTATAAGGGAAAGAATTAAGGCCTTTAAATGTAGTTTTGAATGGCATAATTCAGAGGGATCTTCTGATCGAAAAAATGGCAAGAAGAATCGCCATTAATATAGATGTTTTTCAACCGAAATGCACTGTTAGGAGAGAATTCACTAGACGGCCTGAGACATGGAACTGAAGGCCATGAAAGATTAAGGAAAGAAAGAGCTGATAGTACTTAATGGAGTGGTTGTTCAGCAACAAAACCCATTATGTAGAGGATGCCCATCATAGTGATGGAAGTCAAAATTTTGTCGATGGCAAACGTTCTGATGTTATTGCATTAACTGAAAGATGGCTCAGCAAAGCTTTCAAGGACTCCAAAAGACAGCTAAACGGATTTCAAATGCGAAGCCAAAATCAAACCAAAAGGAGAAACGCTGGATTTTCCCCATGCGTCAGTTTTGCCGTTGTAAGTGGCGAGTGTGAATAGAATTTCATAATATCTCAAACTCAGCGCACATACCTAGTAACATTCACTAGCACGCTTGTAGATCAGAGATCGTGCGACTTCACCTGTAGCATATGTGTGCCTACCATTTCTACTAAATAACGCGTATATGAGCGTACATATATCCCTCATTGCTGCTAACGCCTGAAATAACTCCCACATCTGAACAGTTTTTGACGTCAACTTTTCAGTTGTTTGAAGATTTCTTTTCCCAGTTTTTAACATAATTCTGCTGCTTGCAACAAATAGGAAGTCCAAAGTATCACACCCTAAATTCCCCTAACATAAATTGAATTGAGTTTAAACCTGTTGATGAAGGTTCAAATGATTATGACCTGTATTGTCTTCTTTTGGTTTGAAAACCAAGTCCTCTTTCAAAATGTCCGAACAGTCTCTCAAATGCGTGATGGTCAGACATCTTTCTTATCTGTAGCTACTATTTGTAGTTCTCCCCCTAGGACGTTGTCATCATACGGTGATAACGTTTGAAGCAACACATACAGCTGTCCCCCAACTAAGCTGAGAGTCCGCAATAAATGTCGGTTAGGTTACTTTGATGCAATGAAGTTGACGATAAAGCACACCCATTTTGAACGAAAGTTTTACAATGACGTGTCATCTAAAGTTAAAGATAATCTGCATTAACTTTTAAAACCTTATGTAGACTTAAATGGCTGATAACCGCGGTAGATAGAAGCGCAGGGTATGGAAAAACTTATAAAACCAGAGAAACCAGGCAGACTTAAAGAGGTAAGACGATAACTCAATCGTTGCAATCGACATCTTCGTGAAACACGTGCCTGCCTGGCTAAATCGAGGCACGGTAAAGTCCATCTCGAGCGCACTTGTGGCTCATTTGGTTGACAGCGGTCACCGGGTAGACGTCAACCAAGCATTTCGAGTAATCTATAAAGTGCCAACGAAACACCCCAAGTTCCTGTGTCAGCGGATACTTGCGACGGCAGAGGCATTGGCCATACAGTTGATCGACCGAACTTTGTGCTCGCAAAAATCGTTTGTTGTGGCCCTAAGACTCCCTTGGCCGAAAACAAACAGCATCTGCGTTCACGCCTCCTGCCACGTCGTGTCACAGCGACGAAGCAGTAACCTAGATAATTGCCGTACACCTTCCCCTCCCCTCCCCCACCCTTTGCCTCCCCCACACTTACTACTTATTGGATGTTTAACCTTTTGTTACTCTACCTCTCTTATAGTATTTTAAAGGCCAGATGATAATCAATCGAAAGCGTGCATTCGCCAGACTCGACTTCTTAAACGCATGCTTTTTATGGACTGTGGATCATGGAAGAGACGAGGCAAAAACACAAAGCAGTCTATGCTTGCCTTGGAACTTAAAGGATAAAAATAACCAAGTTTTGAACGGTAGTCTTCTAAAACCTGACCTCTCAAAATTTTCCAAAGTGTCCATATCACAGAACCCTCGCCCTTGCCCACCTCTCTGATACAGTTCCTCAAAAACCTACTTAAAGGTACAAGATTAGTTACACCGCAGCTAGTTATGGTAGAATAAAAGAAGTTGCATCCGGCCAAATCACCTGGGCAAGATGAGATTCCAGGTGTATTCTTGGTCCGCTCCCATTTATTATCTGTATGAATAACACAGTACGGAAAATGAATTCGGACGCAGAGCACTATTTGCAGATGATCTTCAGTCCTTGGAGGATGATGAAGTGGGAAAAAAATACTCTTGGTTGTCACAGGGGGATATCGAAAATCTGGAGACAGTGAGCGAGGGCTGTTGCATGAAAGTAAATGACAATAAATGTGCAATACTGGATAGAAAGCCAGAATGATGAAGACAGGATGCACCTTCACAACCATCTCTTGGAAATTCAACCGATTAAAGCCTACGATGTGCAAAAAGACCGGAGACTATTCTTTAAAGTCGACTCAAGCGTAATGACACAGTGTTTCCATGTCTCGTCGCTTACAGTATCAACTATAAATGCGATACGCAGGACATGGAGCACTTGTGTAACCACATCTGGAATACGTTTTACATGCTTGGCAATTGTGGCTTTGGAAAGACGTAGTTATTCTTTATGGTGTAAAACATTGGGTGTACAAACAGAGTCTGATCACCTTGGAGTGTTTCATACTTGTTTTGATCCACAGAAGCACCCAAAGGAATATCCAAAGTGACCCCCGTTCGTACAGCTAAAAGAAACTGGGAGAATCAGATCCTTGCCGAAGAAGCTCGAAAGAAAAAAGTGTAAAGGTCAGTTCGCACAGGATTCATAGGGACCCTTACTATCCCCAGACCTTTTATGTAAAGGCAGCCCTCGTCCGAAGATATGTCTCGATATTAATCCAAAACTTTGAAATGGTCATTTCAACATTATCTTTGAGATGGATGATAACAAATCAAGCAAATAACAGCTGTCAAAACAGTCGGAGAAAACAGGCAAACAAACTGAAAAGTTCTAACCGTCGAATAATACTCCTACCAAATACAGCAGGAAATATAGCCGCATTTAAAATGGAAAGATTTACACTGTAACGGCATGTTTGATAGGAGCATAAGAAATAAATGAAATTATCTGTAAGGACAAAACGCACTACCTAATGTATCTGCGAGGCACGGTTTAAATTTTGAGGGTGACCTGTGCTTTTAACAGAAACGAAGAGGCGAGTTCCGGAAGTAATCATGGTCCAATTTAATTCAATCCACTTCCCTTATCTGACTCCGCCTCTGGTGATAGATTCGGGTGACAGTCCAAAATAGCAGGCTAATAAAGCTCTTATTTCAGTGATCGTGTCTATTTCTTCGCGGCCCGTGTTTCTACCTATAAATACTTACATTGCTCCCGATAGTCCCTTCTTGCTGGTGGACGTATACTTCCATGGGTAGATGATGCATAGAGAACACATCAGCTATGTAGCTCTAACGTGGCGTATTTGGTGGTTATTGGTGTCACAGACACGAGGATAATGGTAAGAATCAATGAGCTGCATTTTCCGCATGGCACTGACAAGATCAAAGACTATCAATATCAGCTTAAATAGTTTTCGCAAACGACCTGATCCACAGAATGATCATTGAAGGCGAGACCACTTAATCCCACCGATCAGAAGAGGATTCTAAGGAAGACGGGCGGTGACTGAAAATGAGGCAGTTAAGTAGGTTAAAGTCAAAAAAGGTTACTTATCAGGCAGTTGGGTAGCGAAGGACATTGCATTCTATGTGCTTCACTATGCCTGAACTGTGAAAATGTAAGTTCTGAAGATAGATCGTGACGGGCGATCTATAAAGGGAAAAGAAAATGGGAGTGAACAAGATAGTTTAGAGACGGTCTGCGAAGTTCCCGACGGCCCATGCATGGATTTGTGGAGAAATCTGACTGGGAGGAATGAAGAGAATAAAGAGTTAACCAAGGCAATGTAAATAAAAGAGCGTAATGCTCTCTTAAAAACAGATGTGCTGTGTGATGAACTGATAGATTATTTCAGAAGCAGGTATACCTGAAAGCACAGGAGAGCATTTAGAGGTGGGGGAGGCAAGATAAAGCAATAAACAAAAAAGAACTACGAAGTTTCTACGAGCGACTAAAAGGGGGTAAGAAGCTGAACTTCGAAGAGAAGTTGGATGATCATTTTGTGAAAGAGGTTAAAGAATCTAGTTTACAGTCTCTGAATCCGTTATAATTTTGGGTAAGTAGGCCTCTGTCTGATTAAAAGGTATTTTAGTGCCTTCGTTATAAGAAGTACAAAGTAAAATGTCTCAACAAATTTTCAATCTTAGAATGGCCAGTCTCGTTCATTTAACTGGCGAAACTCAGCAATATTAAAGAATATGAAGAAGAGATCCAGGATGAATTACAAATTTAGTTTCAGAATAGCCAAAAGTACAAGAAATGGAATCATGACTTTGGTTACCATTTACTGTAGTTCTTTCGGTGTGCGGTAAGCACTCCAGCCTATTGCTGATGCTCAAACAGAAGATCTTATTAATAAAACAGAAACTCCAAACCTTTGAAAATCCTATTTTTGAATATAATGATAAAAACATACATAAATGTTTGTAAAGGCGTTACATCAATCACTCATTTCACATCAATATATGGTCACCAACCATAAATGTTTAGAGTCTTCTTTTGGACATTTCACTGTTTTCACCTAGGACAACTGTATTCGGCAGTCGGTGTAATGTTTCAACCACCCAGTGGGAAAATACGGTTGGTCCTTCACGTTTGCCATTGTCTGTATTCAATTTTTATTGGTAACCTTGATGAATGGTCATTCGCACCAAATCAAAAACATCTTGAAACTAAATAAATAAATTGTATATTTGAAGGCCCAGAGGGCCCCGTTATTAAGAGCGCAGTCTAGCCCTCCCATGATTATATAGGCCATCATGTGCCTTCTGTATTTTTAAGGAGGGAAAAGAAAACTTTTATTCGTTTTCCTTAAGGTAAGCAGTTTAATTCACCGACCAGCTCAAGGGCTCCTTTTTAGAAGTTCTCCAGAAGATTGTAGTTTTGTCTTCTCCAGGGCCACCACGCTTTAATTCAATATTTTCACATTGGCCGTTCATGTTTTCTAACGACTCGACTATAAAGATGTTTATCAAAATTACGGAAGGATATCCTTATCGCGCTTAGAAAACAAAGTGCTTTGTTTGATACCTTGGGCAGTGGAACAGTATTTTGTTAGTGATTTCATCCACACACTGAAGTCCTTCAGCTCGCCAACTGATCCGTTTTGGGTGCCTCCTGTTACTTGATCGTAATCAAATAACCTGTTATTTGTTAAAATTGAGATTAATCCATCACCTATCACAAAATTTCTGCCAATACTGGCAAAATGCTTTGTCAATTTTCCGCATTTTCCGGCATTTCCAATGATTTCCATCACTTGAGGTAGTCGAAAAACGTTACCTTTTCTCCACTCGCCAAGCAGTCACTCGCGTATATTAAAAATGCTTTCCAGTGGAACGCCACAACGATCGAACTTTAATGCTACAAACACGCTGAGATCTGCCTGTGAGTAGCCAGCCAATCCTTTACTTCGATTTCAATTCACACCAATTTGACATAATTTAAATATTAGTCATCGTTGTAACGCTGCCAACAGTTTCTTTTTGAGGTCAATGTACCCTTCGTCTACTGAGAAAACCAATTTCATTGATTATTTGCAACTCTCATTGGATGTGCGCAGATTAATCCAACGTTTGAGAATGCAGGTTTGTCTTTAAAATGTCTCAAACAGTTCTGTTTTTACTATTTTAGCCATCAATTTCTGAGAAAAGCTTGCGAGAGTCACTGGTATATAGCTATTTGGCGAGGTTCTCTCGCCCATATTGAAATGAAACTTATTTTGATTTGCTTCCAGTCACAATCGAAGCAGAAAATTTAGATAAGGGCCTAGCCTATAAGGCCCAAAAAATATGCATCGATATTTTTGACAGAAAAAGGTATAATTCAGGTTGACCTTTGCCCTAAAATAGTAGGCGAATCAGAATAGTTTTTATTAAAGCTACATTGAGCCCTAGACTCAAGGAAGACACATACGTATACAAAGGCTGAGCGCGATTAACTGGCGTTGAAATATCCTTCAGATGAATCAAAAGTAGAAGAGGACTTAATACGGTACCTTAAAGCACACTGCTGATACTAATGTTTCTGTTAAAACATAAAGGCTCCAGTAGGACCATCAATTGCCTAGTAAATTTTTATAGTTCTGCTAAAAGTTTAAATTTACGCTTTAATTTTAATCGACAAAACCTAGTTCAGTATAAATTTAAGGCTTATATTTATTCGGTTATCCATCATCAGACCATTTCAATTATCTCAAAATTAAACTTTGGAGCTAGGAACATGATTTATCTATCAGGCTTATAATTTCTGAGTTATTAGTGCAGAATAAGCAGTTAAGGG
>WEDG01014484.1:0-33119 GCA_017591395.1 Schistocephalus solidus | reverse complement strand
CTTGCACCGGCCTAAGGATAATTTTTCGAAAGGGTACATATTAGTTAACTGGTCTTTTAAAAGATGAATGGACTGATCAGTTTATGTCAGATGGGTCTGTGATCAGGAAGAAGGAGATACCAGATTTAACAGGCCTAAGGACTGCTCTACCTCTTATAATTATGCTTTCGGGACTAAAAAAACGTATTTTAATAATCACCCCGTTGAGCCGAGAGCAGTTTTAACAGCAAAGGAAGGTGAAAAACGACACTCGTCCAAAAAGACTTCACCTTTTTGATTGCTTGTAAAATTTACGACGAAAATTCATGCAGTGCTGGGATTATGCTTTGTAAATTTCGCATTTTTCTAGCTAGGATTCTGTATTTTTTTCTGCAACTCGATACTCGGCAATCTAAAGGCGGATAAGTAGCAAAAATAGCATGCCTCCGTCAGTGCTCTGCCCTAAAATCTATCATAATTTGACCGTGGAATAGAGGGCGTTGCTACAAGTCCCCTACGAGACTCAGCAAAGCAGCCTGCATACGACTGGCAAAGGATTCGAGTATTCCAGTTCACATCACAATTTTCTCTAACATGCTTGATTTGACGAGTGCGGCCTTGTCGATTTTGCCATCCTTTGCAGCACTATCTTGCCCCGAAATGGGACCTAACAGCGGCTCTGGATGAGGCTGGCATTCCTGCATCTGTCTTTCGAACCCTCTTTCATGGACAGTCACTACGCTACCGCCGTGAACCAAGCGAGGAAGTGCTTGAGGACTAATTACTCCCATGATTCCCTCTCCCCAAGTCATTTACTCAGAGTCCAGAGGATAAATTCATGCAGGGACTCGCCTTGGTGATGCAATTTTTTTCCTTTTCGGCCCTCTTCCCTCTCAGGTCCGCGCCATATATTGTATGTTCTGCTCAGTCACTATTTGTATGACTGTCCCATAATTTTATTGTGTTTTAGTTGTTATAGTGCTTTTCTATTCCACGCCATGTTTTAATAATTCTTCTGTTAACTAGAAATACATGTTATGTGAAAGCTGGGATCTTCTATGTACAATAATGAAATGGCCGAGTCTTTTTGCTTAACTAGTCGGATTCTCCATGGGAGAGGTTATTATCAGTACATGGGTATCGAAGAACGTAGGAGAATGCTATTTGACAACGACTATTATCTCTGAAGGACGTGATCGTCGTTCGTTGGCAAATTTGCGCTTAAACGTCACTGCCGCGATTTATGAATCTGAGAAGATAGGGGGCCCATGACTCAATAATTATAGCCTTGGACTTCTAGTCAACAGTTCGCGGGTTCGAGCCTCGGTTGGTGTACAACCTGGGGTTGTGTATGACTGGCTGATGAGGGCTTATAAGTCAGAAATGGCCATTCCGGTCTCCTTGTCTTTGTCAGTAATGTTCTTATAATCTAAGAAGACTTTCCATTTGCGTTGCTCACGGGATAAGGCTGTCATTTTTGAAGACATTATGAAACAGAATTTGTTGATAGATAGTGGGTTGTTAACCATACCTCGGTGTCTGGCAAACTCCGGACTCGTGGCGCACTAATTTACATTTCAAAAACAGACGTCTAGATATGTGTAGGTCTAAACTTCCAAAAGAAGCAAAGTTGAATCTTCAAACGACTAGCTCAATGACAGGATTTGTGGATGGCGAATTACATGAGAACAGGGCCTTGTAGTCAACAGGCAGGCATAGCACTTTGTCACTCACTGTCTCCGGTCCTTATATTCGGTTTTAATATCTCTGAATAAATATGTTCAATTCGCAACGATAGTCAGGTCCGAATGGCAGTGGAGACAAGACTGCCCAATTGATGAGGGAAATCATCTCAGCATTTGAATTTAAAATGTAAACACCTCGTTCTTGACAAGCTACGCCAGAAAAAGGATCGCTGGAACAAGACGCTTAGTGGTCTGAAATTGTAGATTGTCCCTCCGAACCTATCATCAGAGACCGTTTCTGATGATGGGTTCGGACTAAGAATGAAAGTGTAGTCCAGGACTCAACGAAATAACCGCCTCAGATGCTTGCAATATGCCTCTTTGCCTTACATTCGATGCGTCATCGAGGCCACTGAACGTACGGTTTACAACTTCAAGATTGGCTTGGAACGCCGACCGATCGCTAAATTGTACAACAACTCGAAAAGCAATTAAAGCCTAGCGAGCATCTGGACACTGTATTAAGTACCTCCTGGGTGAGCTAATTTTGCAACTGTACAGGTTAAACGTGATAGAAAATGGAAATCGGGAAGAGTGAAAAACAAAATGGCCATTTAAGGGAAGTCATTTACCTCTCCTCGCTACATAGAGTCTAGAGTAGCCACATAGTCGATTACGCTGCCACGCCCATCAGCTGATACTGAGGGTGCAAGAATCGCACAGGAGGATGGAGATGTGTGAATCAGACGAGATAAAGGTTTCAACTTCCACCCATATTACGAAACCCAACGTAAGTATACTGTAGGGCATAGCCCAGTCTCCGGTTGGCGGCAGTTAGCCACGTAGGCACATGAACGAGCTACCTGCCCCGTGTGCCAACTTAATATGAGTTCTGTCGGTACTCGTGTACATCAGCTTATGAATATGGGAACCAGTCGGACAATCAGATTAAAAACTCCCATTCACGTGTACTCAAATCTTCTCCTCATTCGATGAAAGACATCTTTTCAATGTAAGCATTAAAATATCGAGTCAAAGAACTTGCGTCTGACGGTGAGTATCACACATAGGCCCTAGAATGCAGGTCACAACAAAGGGATGTAATAATACCAGAAAGATCCGACTGGCCAGATAAACATACTTTGTCTAAGAAACCATGGACAGGGACGTACGTTACAACTACCAGTTCCATAACCGTTGGTGCCAAACATAACCTGGTCCTTGGTTGATCACAAAGAGAAAGAATCTGCTCATTCTATATCGCAACCATAATTGCGGGTGTTGGAGTTGCTTTATAACAAAGACCATGACTGATGTCCGCAGCAGCTCAAAATACCAGTCCTTTATGGGTAAATTTGCTTACTTGAAGATCTCTTAGAAAGGACCCGCCTGATGAACATTCAAAATAGTGGTTATCCAAAGGCTTTGCGCAAGCACTCTTGAGCTCACGACTTATTCTGCTCCTGGCCCCATCCCACTTAGACTGTTTCAATATAATGCAGTTAAGTGTCTCTGCTTTCATCTGGTCCTCTGAAGCAAACCAAGATAGTCAAGAGGTCAGATGATCCTCGAATTTTTCGAAAAATTGAAACAAGGAATGTCTCCGGCACCGTTCTGGCGCATCTCAAGGCGGCATATGAACGCTGACTACGCCTTCTGAGGGATTAATAGGAAGTCTAATTACCGCTCAGTCACTGGCAGCGCATCCTTGCAACATCAGAGGTGGTGACCATCCTATCGAACGAGCTAGTGCTCTGAAAATCACGTCCACTGAGTGCCCTCCAATAGATACACGCACTGTGCACCAAACTTTGGCCACCTGCTCGTTCGCAGTTTGTTCTTACCAAGTGAACACCGACAAATTATGCCTCAATCATACGTAAGTAGGATTCAACGTGCGTCAGTCTTAATGAAAACGCTGCGAAGATAATATATTCTCTACCTAATTTCACTGACAGTTGGAATTATTGAAGAAGCACCCTGTTGGCTGCCATCAGCCGGCAATGCCAGGCTGGGAAAAGATGGGCCATCATAATTATGTACCAAAGGTACTAGATAAAGGCCCAGACACGCGTGTTTCACCGATCTTGGGCCGTTGCGTGAAGCAACTGCGAAGGCTTCGGCTCGTCAGCAGGTCCCAGCATTCCCATGTGTTTGCTGGTTTATGAACTCCAGTTTAATCTTATTTTGTTTAATTTCCGAGGAAATTAGTGCGCAAACTTGGAGTAAATCCTTCTGAACAAAACAGGATGAAACTAGAGTTCATATACCACAAAACGCACGGGGAACACTGAGGGACCCATTGACGAGCCGACCCCCTCACAGCTGCGTCATGCAGCGACACAAGATCGGTAAAACACGTGCGTCTGGGCTTTTAGCTAGTACCTGTGCTGTAGGTATGGTAAATACTTACAATGAGCATCGTTGTTGGGGTAGTGGTGTTGATTCATGCCCTTTTTACCTCTTCCCTATCATCGATAAGTTAATTTAATCTCGCTGCTTAATTAGTCATCTTGTCTTCCCTCATTAAACGCAAATTGGCCATGGACTGATGCTCAGATTCATTCTAAAAACACGATTACCTGTCTAATTCTAATGACGCGATGATTAGTTGCCAAAAAGGATAGTTCGCGAAACTGCCTTTCGGATACCTACGTATGGTAATTTACGATTGGGCGTTCTGACATGTCAGAGATTGAATTAATGCCGGATACTGCATTTGGAGCAGTAGTTCCCTTTACCTGATTGATCACCGCTCAAATGAGTTATTCAACGCCGTGGAGTAGTTGTGGCGCCAGCGCTACCTGTAAAAGGATGTCACATAAAATAAGCAGGCCGCCGCTTATGCCCCCTTAAATCTTCCAAGTGAAGCGGTTATTTGCCTTCAGATTAAGAACTTTTGGTGCTCGGTTCTCAGGGCAAACGTTTTTCGGAAGTCACTGAATCTCGGAGTTTGGAGAAAAACCAAATCATAGTGTGGACCCCAGCGAAGCTTTCCGTGTAATTTATAAGGTCCCACCAAACTACCCCAAGCCACTGGGTCAACGTCTATTAGCAGCAGCAGAAGCGACTGCCATTAGGTTGAACAAGCCGGTCTTGTGCGCACAAAAGAACCTCGTACAAGCTCCGCGCTTAGCTTGGCCAACGGCCGCTTAACTGCATGTATGCCCGCGCCATCTCTGTCCTCCCCTTCTCCTAGAACGGCTCTACCAAACACTTACTGCCGCCTATCAAATTGTCTCTTATCACCCTTCCCCTATGCACGTTTCTCAGATAACCCACACACATTGACGAACATTATCGATTTCATGTTTTAAATTTCTACTGCGTTCCAACGTTTCTCTATAACTGTACTGGCCTGAAGAGAAGTTATCGAAAGCAGCGCGTATGCTCGCCAAGTTGTCTTTTCAAATCATAACGGTTTGGAAAAGAAGAATCACCAGACTGAGAGGATCTTAAAGAAGATAAAATTCAGATAATTGTTAATGTGTAGTGGCACATGTAATTGGCCCCAAAAATGATCTCCTTGGGCTCTTCCATAGCTGAGCAGACTGTAGGACTCAATAGTAGATGGATGCTCACCGATCGGTTACGTGACTCAATCGTCCCGTTGTGCCCTGTGGCTCACTCTAGAGCCCCGTTACTAGCCACAGAGTGGCTAGTGATATAGGCATGTAAAGGCATAGTGTAGGACTCAGTATGCCAGACCGTATCAATCTCCTTTCGTCCTCTCCTGTGTCCCAGTGACCTAGCAGTCATCTTTAAATTAAATAGAATACGGTGACTGGCGTGACGCGTGTGAAGAGCGTGCCTAAGACACCGCCTAGGAATGAGTACTGCACATTTCATGGGTAAAAGTGGTCTGGTTTTGAAGCTCAAACAAGAGGGGTGTAACCCGGCCGAGGCATGTATTTCAGCTTGCCGGACAAGGACAACTGCCATAATAATATTCTGAGCAGATTATACCGACGACCAAAACTTCCTCTTCCACACAGAACATGCTTCAACTTAATACCAGCGATCTCGCAGAGCCGCCCACCCATGTTCCTATCACATTCATGTTTGTCAAGGTAACAACTGAAGGCAGCGGATAAAGATCAAGCAGCTTGCCTCCAATGGCTTCTACCCGGAAGATGAAATTCAACTGGAAAAACTCGCAAGTCAGCAAGACTTTGTAGTCAGTTATCGCGTACGGGATTAGGCCCAGCTCGCGCAATCGATAAAGAGTAAGGGGTGCAGAACTGCCATCCCCAACATTGCCTTAGACGGAAGGTGCACATGGTCTGTATTAAAAAAAAAACAAAGATTCTCAGTGCACTACGGCGGCGAAGAAGAAAAAGAAGATCTAAAAGATCATCCTTGATTTACTTATGAACAGCCAACAATGCTTCAACCCGAGCCCGAAAGAATCGGGGATCGAACCAAAACTCCTTGCTCATTTAGCAGGTGACTGAAACTCCGTGACACTAATACCCCGCTTCGTTCTCTTGGCAACCAAGGGGGACGTTCGAAGCCAGAAGACCAGTAGACGTAAATACGCTGACTTTTACGTTTATTTTCCGGTAGCAGGGTCAAGTAAAAGATGTCGGTAATAAGGGAAAGGTTCACATTTTCACACAAGTTGAGTGCGGGCAATGCAGGAGGATAATTAGCGGCAACCGGTAACAATCTAGTCGAGAGATGAAGGTTAGTGATGAGGAGGAGAACGTTAAGAAGATCCGTGGAAGATGCGGAAAACTGCATGCAGTCTGTAAGTCAACTGACTTTTTCATCATGAGAAGAGTGGACCCTGCGTACAAGACTGTCTACCGTACCTCGATCGCCGCTGCTTCTGCCGTTGGTATTAGACGCTACCTCAGTGGTTTTAGGTAGCTCGGTAGTACCCTATAAATCCACCGGAAGGATTCGTTGGGGCCCCGGCGATACTTGGAAAAAAAACTATGTGCGAGAATGACACTGCTCACGCTGCCGATTTCTCTTCTCGAAAACAAGCTGAGAGCCGTTCATATATTTCAGTGAATTTTACTGATCTCTTGATAATATTCTTCGCAATAAGTTGGTCGGAACATCCGTCCTCGCGAAGCGCGTTTTATATTCCTCCAATCCCCCATGGACGCTATCTTTGAGAATATTTTATAGCCGTTTACGCCAAAAAGCCCGCTAAATCGCGTTTCTGGTGGAGGGGTGCAAAAATGCTTAAGTTTTTATATTGCACAAATCAGATTTTCTTCCCATATACGCTTCTTTGAAAGCTAGGGTCAGCGCCTCTGCTTATGTCAGCCAAAAACTGGGACATATCTGGCATTTCCGTCACCAAAGTGAACTTGGCCAATGTATATGCCTGAATTGCAGCGTCTAACAGTACAGCTACTTGGGTTTGTGCAGTTGAAATTGCAAAGATATCATTTACGTAGTAGTAGAATGTCTGAACGAACAGATTCGGTTGCTTAAATGAAATTTTATGAGCTTATCCCTAGGTAACTTTGCTAAGTGGACCAGGACGCAGGCCCATAGCAGCAACGTTTACTTGTCTACATGCATAATTCGTCGTCAAAAGGGAACTGCAGTTTTGTGTGCACCTTGAAAATAGCGCCTTGAGCGCGCTCTTCGGTATTACTACTTCCTGCTAATTGACCGATAGGAATTCTCAGAGGTAATCGACCGTCTCAGTGACCCGAAAATTTGTAGTCATGCGGCTTCTAGTGAAAGCATAAATATTCCGTTTAGTTGCAGGTGTTTGACGTCCTCAGTGAATTCGAAGGTGGTGCTAACTGATACTCTACGGGCTTGAGTTTCTCAGCTTACCACTTCGAGATCGCACGATATGGACAGTTTCGCATTTCCAAAATTAGACGAACGGTGCGGCAACCCTTCGATAGACATCACCACACATCCCCTGCAGAGTACTACTTTGAAGTCTTCCTTGCATCCTTCACCTTTGGACGTGATGAATAGATGCATCTAGACTAACGCGCAACTACCGATTGATCTATCTTGATTGCAGGATGAAAAACGCAGATTGTTTTACTTTTGTTCTCAGTCTACAGTCCTCGTAGGGAGTCAGATAGCGACGATACTGGATAAGTGTTACCCACAAAGACCGGAGCACCCATTCCTGGCTTCTTTGCAGTTAGTAGCAGTTTATGTGAGAATGGAGACCCCGGAGAAAATGGTTTCGGAGCTAAACGAAAAAGATTTGTTCCGAAAGCTTCACCCCAAGTTCACACATAAAATTACGAGGAAATGAAAGAGCCGGATTCACTTGCGTTACATTGTGTCATAAGGGCATCTGGCTAAACGCTACTTATAGGCGACCTGTACAGGCGTGACTTGATGTCGTTCCTCAGCACGGACTTCAAAACCACGATGCCGAAAACTCGTCTTCGATGAATAGGCCACTTCCTACACCGCGTCGCCAGCTGCCATCGAGCAAATATAAGCTTGGAGATTAGGCATCAGCAGCACGGCTACTATTTTCTTCTAGAGCAGCCGGCTCACCTAAAGTCTAGTAATGGAGTATGTTAAAAGTCCAGTTCAAGTAATTTTTCGAAAAGTATTTAACCCTCCGAAGGAGAAATAGGGGAGGTTACGCGTCCGAGGGCTTGACGATTTTATCTACAGTAGCCCACCCTCAAATGCGGCATCTATCATACAGGGGCACTAAAACACTAAGAATCGTTTAACATAGCCGCTAACTTTATAAAATGTGCCTTAGTTGGTGGCGGGCAACTCTGATCACGAAGGAAATCACGGCGCCGTTTTATGCAGTCACGTGTTTCAGCTTCCGTTCAGACTAGCATACGGTAGACGAAGAACAGACATAAATCAAGTTTGCCAAATCCGATTTATCTTAGGGTGTTCAGCTGACCAGAAAACGCAAATAGTTTAGGCTGTCAGTTACGTTAAGATGCATTCATGGGTAAAAGGCGCTAGTGCGCTTTCATTCTCCTGTATCGACCTTTGTGACGTTCATAACGCGGCGCTACCCACAACGCACTGACATGTTTTATGCGCTTATTCATTTCTGGAAAGGCCGTCGAAGAGGATGGCATTATCAGAGACTCTAGTCATAAACTTTTAGCGAAAGATAGCTAATTCTGAAAAGATCGCAAGGGATGCGCGTCCCGTGGCTTAAAAAATGCAATTCAGTAGTCAAAACCTCATTAGAAGGATATCAAGGGGATTTTAACTCGCAAATGGATGTGACGACAATCCCCCACAGAGGATATGACTGAGGGTCTTGCCGCGGACTTATTTGGCATTAAGCAGACTTGCATTACGTGTAGCTTACTCCATCACATGTGGCGACCCCAAATTATGCACAAGAAAACTACGCACAAAGTAGTTACAGAGAACAATCCAAACGACCTTCTGGGACGTAGAAATTAGGCTCGCAGTTAACTGGCACCAGAAAATGGCATGCGACACGAGTGAGGTCACAAGGCGTTACAAGCTGGAATAGCCCCTCCCGTTTACACTGGAAATATTCCAGGAAACAAAGAGATGACAAGGCGGTAAGCAAACACAGATATCAGTACAGCACCGGGAGGCGAAAATTGTCGGGAGGACGATATCATTTACCAAAAACAGCAGCTCAGAACGAGGCACTGAGCAGGGACAATGACATAACAGACCGAAGTTAAGGCTGCCACAAGATTCGGAACAGCGAGGTGGGGAAGGAAATGCGGGCAAATCATAGGTATATACATAAAACGCACCAAAGGGCCGTTCTAGACCAACATGCCGGACCAAAAATGGCAGTAATGGGGACGCGAGGTCTTGAATACGAGTTGCCGGAAAAAAACACATCAATCAAAAGATTTTTAAGGACCACAGACGCAGGCACGCACGCTAGAGGGTCTGTTGGGAGGGCGGTCGCGAGCGACCCAAACACAAAGAAGAGGCTTGACTCGATGCCCCAGTATCACTACTACGCAAACTGTATCGCTCGGTTTGCCTGCCATCAGTAGTAAGGAGCGACTTAAAAAGTTCGTTCGTAACGTCCATGATCCGAGTCTTAGTTGCCGATGCAAAGTAGGCTGAAATAGAGGTCTGTTTAAGACCATTGTCAGTGAACTTTCGCAAGCTTGGAACTCGCTGATACACTTGCCTCCGACTACCACCACGTGCCGCGATGACAACCGTGTTGCGCCTACGTCGCGGAGGCTTCGCGGTTGGAGTGGGGGACACGGGAGATGGGTACTTCAGAACTGACAGAATGCTGGGCGAGGCCGAGAGGGTAGCCTCTGTAGATGCCGCAGCCACGGGAGTCGCATCGCCCTCTGATTCCGTATCCAGAGGACACACCTCGCCAACAGTGGGCATTCGTTCAACATTGAGGGTCGGCTGCATCTCAGATAGGGGGGTCCGACGTGCCAGTGCAGTTCGTCGTCGCGTAATGGTATGACGTTTAGGCGGTACTGTTGTTTCCGTCAGCCTCCGATGACGGCGGCGGATGCCCTTCCGAAGGGCGGAGTTGGGCGAGGAGGGGGAAGAGGTAGCTGTCAGAATGGAGGAGGCCGCCGGTTTGGTGTTCTCGTCTGGTGGTGAAACGGATGCTGGGATGGTCGACGGGCTGGAAGAGGCCGAATTAGCGGTCTCCGGATTTGCCAAGTGGTCAGATGCACCCAGTTCCAATTCGCAGGCTGCATCCCTAAATCGTGTTAAAAACATAACAGCAATGTTAATCAGAGATGGAATTTCAACTGCCAGAGAGAACTTTCGGAACTCTAATAAGGCAGGTTTTCACCTAAAATCTTCTCCTTTGAATGCGTTCGGTCAAAGTGAAACACTTTCATTTTCTTTTCTTTCGCATAACGGTTGTGACTCACGTATTTGAGCTTTACCATCAATGTCTTAGTTAGATTACCAACGCCCAATAATTCAGGAACATCTTACAGTTAGACATATTCTTGAAAACCTTGAAAGACTCAATGATTCAGAGAGACGTGCGTTCGCAGGACGGGCAGATGGGAAGGGCTCGGATGTACTCCTTGTCGAAGTACCCATAGATACTATTATCGAAGTGGTGGTTCATTCGGGTATTTTTGTCCTTAGATAGGCTCCGCCAGTGGCAACATGAGGGAAGGTGCTGTGACCTGACAGAATTTTTATGTCAGTCGTACGTCTTTGTCGTTTATTTCTCTTGTTCTACGATGTAAGTTGACTTCATAGGTCACACTTTCATTTTTTACTTAGGCAACCATGTCTAGCAATCGAATGCGAGTTTCCGCGGTGTCCTGAACGACTTCGAGAAACCGTAGAGCATATCGCGCCGTTGTTTCTGCCCTAACCAGTCGGGAAGATGTAACAATGTCACCGTGAAACAGTCGGTTAGCAGGCGATGGCTTCAAAGCTTGAAAAAATGACGACCTACGGATTTTGTAATTGCAAAGCAGTTGCAGGGCCTGAATATTCGGGATCGGTTCATATAACCCTGTATCCAAAACACCCCAAAGACAGCTGACGTGGAAATGGTTTCGATTCCTCTCTTGACTCTAACTCTAAAAGGAGCTGCAGCAAGATAAACAATGTCGCACCTTTTCCACATGACACAAAGCAAGGTGTCACTACAGTTTCATACAAAAAACTGGCTTCGAAAATCGGAACAGCTACCTTGTCATCCACTGCGAGACTTCTGGAGAATGTAAGCCATTCAAACTACAACAGCAGGAAGATCGCTATTGATGGCTGGTGTAGAGCTTGCGGAGGAGGGGGGGGGGGAATAAGAAGAAGAAATAGACCCAGACTGTGTTGCGTGCCTTTATCTGTAGAGGAGCTGACCGCAAAGTCGTGCATGTTTTTTCTGAAAAATTCTGCACACAGATCCAATCCCCAAAATCTCGGGAATTTTCTATCAGTTCCATCGTCAATATCGACACCAGGGCGTTCATTTCGGCATGCGTTTGGTAGAAGAAGTTAGACAAAGTATGCAAACCTGTTGCATGCCATTGGTCACGGCAAATTCATTTAAGGTCAGGCCGTTGACCAACATACGAATCTGCATGCCACCGTGGGGTTTCCTCATCATGAGTGTGAACCTTTAGGGGCTGCCATATCTATTCCAGAACACACTCTTGTTTACTATGTTGAAGGTATTTTAGCTTGCCAATAAGAAATTGTCAGGTGAATTATTTTTGCAAGTTTTAGGAAGCAAACGGGCCGGTCGGTGAGTACAAAACGTTTGCAGGATGGAACATCGAGGCTCCAGCAGCGACAGCCTTTCAACCAAGACGCAGGATCAGAAGTTGGGGAGAGCGAGAAAAATATTTTCCCGGAAGTGAAACGCAAGGAAAATGCTCGATGGGTTGTGCAAACTTGTCGATTTCTTGTAGGTTTATAAAGCTGTACGATGATAGCATACTTGAACTCCTGGGACATTCGTCTTTACTTCCAGAAGTTTAGGGTTTACGCAGCTGTAGATCTCGGCAGGACTGGTGTCGGCGTGAGGAGTCTTTCCATCTAAAAACCGTCGAAAGGACTTGTTTTTCTTCTGAAGAATTGACAACAGATCAAGCTCATTACGGAGCTCGACGTACAGAGATATATTGACTGTTTCTTTACAGGCTAATAAGAACGGTTCAGGTAAGCGGTTCAGTATTATCGAGTTGTGCAGAACTGAGCAGCAAATAGGCCTCGGTAAGGTTTCGGCAGAATGACATTACCGACAAAAACAAGGGAGTCTGGAATAGCCATTTCTGGCTTATTAGACGTCATCAGCCAGCCATACCCAACCCCAGGTGTTGCGGCACCTGAGGCTCTAACTCGCGACCTGTTGAGTAGAAGTCCAAAGCTCTAACACACTGCGCCACGAGCTAGTTGTCATGCCAGTTTCGACCGGGAGTATTAACATTGGTGGGTGAATGCTCACCGATCTGTAACAGGACGCATTCGTATTGTCTGGTTTGGGGCTCATTATCGAGCCCTTCCAGCACTCATAGAGCGGCTGTTACTATAGGCAGAATTACATTACCAACAAAGGCAGGAAGACGGGAATGGCCAGTGCTGGCTTAATAGGTGTCGTCAGTCAGCCATACCCAACCCCAGGATCGAACCCACTCTAACACACTGCGCCACTATGGTCGCTAGTTCGAGCCTCGGGTGCCGAAACACTTGGGATTGGGTGTGAATAGCTGATGACGGTTAATAAGCCAGAAATGGTTACTACAGTCTCCCTTGACGTTGTCGGTAGAGTCGTTTTGGCTATAACACTAGCCGCTCTGTGGCCACTGTCGGGACTCTAGAGTGAGCCCCGTAACCGATTGGTGAGCGCCCATCTACCAAGCTGTCGGCTGTAGACCGCCAGGCTATCTGTGAAGTCACTTTTTCGCATTCCAACTCGGTGTTTTTCATCTTCATAAGTGCAGGATGTAGTTTTCACAGCACCTGGTGAAAGTAGTTGAATGTGGCAGTCTTATACTTTGTATGTTTGAGGATGTTGACTTTAATTGGCAAAAAAACAGGCACAGACTTTCTTCCATTTCAAATATTTACATTTTTTGCCTAAATAAACCGAATCGGTCACGATTTTTTCCAAAGAATAATGCTTAACGCACGGTCTTTACGATACTAATGCTACGTCCGGCAGATCTTTCGAAGTCATTCGATTATATGCACGAGCTTGCCTCGAGGACACAGCCTATTTTTTCTCTTGCTAATAATTTAGAAAATGTCTGAAATATTAAGTCATTTACCATAGTGGTTGCGTGTCAGTCGTTTACTTGTCTCTGGGTTTAATTAACTCAAAGAAGCTTTCTAAAATGACATGTACGTTAGAAAACAGAACGGAAGTGGGGTTGCAGCATTGATAAGCACGCAGCAAAATGGCAAAATATTTTATTCACACGAAGATACTTACCTTTGAATTCACGTTCCTCGGGCTAACTATCTAAAAATGTCTACTTAAAAAAAATTCCCTTAGTTTTTGAGGTCTTTACAAATTCATGCAAAAAAGCATCCTTTTATGCTTATGTTGCCGAAAATGGCACCTTCCTAAGACTGTTGGCTCAAAGATAGCGAGCCATTTGGTTTATAAAAAATGCAACCAATTACCGTATACTTCATAACCCTACCGACCGTTACACTTGGATTTAGGGTTAAAAATTCAAAACCGACAAAGACAAACGAGGAGACTGGAATGGTCATTTCTGGCCTATTGGCCTACGATACTAGCGGCTTTGTGGCGACTAGGCGGCTCCAGAGTGAAGCTCAGGCACAAAACGAGTATATCTCGTAACGAATCGATGACCGCTCATCTACCACTGTAGACTCTATGTCAGGAAACACAGACATTTATCTATGCTATTCAGAAGAAGCCACCTAGCAAACAGGAAATTTCGCCACAGACATGGGTCACGCCATGTACTCCAAAAGCAGCATTAAAAAAGTGGAGATGCACGAATGCTTGAGTAAAATATTATCGATCTTAAAAGTTATCCTAGTTGCAAAATACACAATCTTCAAGTAGACGGCACCTGCTTTAGAATATGCACAGGAGGAATGGCGTCTAAATTATTTCTATAAATGCATTAAAAAAATGAAAAATGACACTTTAAAAGTTGTCAGTATTCCGCGAGTGCAATTTTGGCAGGTGGCCGGAAGGCACACACGGAGAATTCCAAACACTAGACTGAATTAAGTATTTGATAGTCGGTGATAAAAACCTACATAGTTCTTTCTATCGGAAAGCCGATAGTGTTTCTTAAGATAGGTTACCGACTGTAATTTTTTCACTGAAAAAGATACCAGGGGCAATAGGCTTCTCACCGCCAATCAATTCACCGAGTTCGAACATGCCAGCCGACCGTGTAAAGACGAAGAAGTTAGACTCAGCGAGCATATAACTGTGTTGTGGTTACCGATGGAAGCCAAGAGGCGAGTTCTAGAAGCAGTTCAGAGGAAGATGTGATGGCTGAATCAGGAAGTTTATTGGTCTAGCGTTTCGAATTCTCGCTCGAACCAATAATCGGAAAAAGTCGCAGATGATGACGGGTTTGGGTGAGAATTCGAAACATAGACCCAATACACTTCCTGTTCTAACGATCGTATCTTCATCATCTTCTTCTGCCTTCTGCACTAGAACGTGACACGCAAGACGGATAAATCCAAAGAGCTTAAACAGCTTTTCCCCACCTGTACGTCGGAAACGTTCCACAAAACAGAGCATCAAAAGGCGGTACGAGAACGATGCAATAATTGCCAAGACGAGAATAATTAACTAAACAACAGCTCAGAACTAAGCGGTGAGCATGGAGAGCGATTTAACAGGCTGAGCGTGAACTAGCACAAGGGGACGAGGAGAAAAATGCGAGCTTATAGCAAAAAGGACGGTGCACGCAGCGAAAG
This sequence comes from Schistocephalus solidus, assembly GCA_017591395.1. Lineage (NCBI taxonomy): Eukaryota > Metazoa > Platyhelminthes > Cestoda > Diphyllobothriidea > Diphyllobothriidae > Schistocephalus > Schistocephalus solidus. The sequence goes on along the minus strand of WEDG01014484.1, from coordinate 18,111 downwards.
GCGGTCCCGAATATCAGTTTTCCACCCAAAACACATCAATCAAAAGATTTTTAAGGACCACAGACGCAAGCACGCACGCTAGAGGGTCTGTTGGGAGGGCGGTCGCGAGCGACCCAAACACAAAGAAGAGGCTTGACTCGATACCCCAGTATCACTACTACGCAAACTGTATCGCTCGTTCTGCCTGCCATTAGTAGTAAGGAGCGACTTAAAAAGTTCGTTCGTAGCATCTATGATCCGAGTCTTAGTTGCCGATGCAAAGTAGGCTGAAATAGAGGTCTGTTTAAGACCATTGTCAGTGAACTTTCGCAAGCTTGGAACTCGCTGATACACTTGCCTCCGACTACCACCACGCGCCGCGATGACAACCGTGTTGCGCCTACGTCGCGGAGGCTTCGCGGTTGGAGTGGGGGACACGGGAGATGGGTACTTCAGAACTGACAGAATGCTGGGCGAGGCCGAGAGGGTAGCCTCTGTAGATGCCGCAGCCACGGGAGTCGCATCGCCCTCTGATTCCGTATCCAGAGGACACACCTCGCCAACAGTGGGCAGTCGGTCAACATTGAGGGTCGGCTGCATCTCAGATAGGGGGGTCCGACGAGCCAGTGCCGTTCGTCGTCGCGTAATGGTATGACGTTTAGGCGGTACTGCTGTTTCCGTCAGCCTCCAACGACGGCGGCGGATGCCCTTCTGAGGGGCAGAGTTGGGCGAGGAGGGGGAAGAGGTAGCTGTTAGAGTGGAGGAGGCCACCGGTTTGGTGTTCTCGTCTGATGGTGAAACGGATGCTGGGATGGTCGACGGGCTGGAAGAGGTCGAATTAGCGGCCTCCGCATTTTCCGAGGAGTCAAATGCACCTGGTTCCAATTCCCAGGCTGCGTCTCTGTGTGAGTGTAGATTGAGATAATAACTAAAATAGTAATCATCTTCGCTCGCATGAAGATGAAATAGTTTCAGTTGACCGATGGCAGTTATTTCAATTTAATATCCAGCAACTGAAGCCGAAAGTACTTCCAAGTCATTTTTTACTGGTAGCGTGTGGTATTACCGTTGATATAGTTCTTACCAGGCCAAAAGTTTTCGTAAGGTTACTGTTAAACACCTAACTACCCCCTAGTTAAAACGCGTCGAGTTTGCCTGCTAGCTAATTTCTCCCAGACAAGATGGATTTTTCAACAACAGCTAGTATGCTGAAAAACATTCCCACTGATCTGGTCTTTATTATGTTTGGTGCATCTAAAGTAAAAAAGTAGTTTCTGAGATTATAAAATGGAGCAAATATAAGAAATCGGTGCAACACTGGTTACCATTGTGGCTAACTTCAAGGTCATTCTTTCACAGTTTTCGATGAGTAGATGGAATAAATGAACGTTCGTCAACATATTTCTCAGGTTTTTTTTTCATCCGGTGCATACTCCATGAAAGCATCTTGCATGTAGCTTAAGAACAACTTATTGCGTCCTTCGATAATAGGCCAGAAAGCAGTGTTTCAACAGCCATATTCTGTTGACGTCACTTCACCAGATCTCTGTGTCAAGAAAAAATAATGCCCTTGTTTGGAAGGGGGGCAAAACGATTATCCATTCGATGATTGAGAACTATGGAGTTACCGCAAAGATGGATTTATATTCAAGAATAGTAGACAGCTAAGTAAATAAGATTTCAACCCTTTCTATCTCCCGTTTAGGTTGGAGTGATGTACAGTAGACGCTCTAGCTCATGAAATGTTAACCGAAATTGGAAGAAATTACTTAAGAAGGGTTGCAAGATTGATTTTCGTGCAGTCTTATCTCAAGATAGTTCAGTTACGTCAGGATGCAACCGTTTGAATGAGCTTCTTTCTGATAGCCTGCAAAAATGGCGACTCACGCATTTTTTCATTTATTTGCAATGCCCTTAGGAATTTAAATATATTCTATGGAAAACTTGTACTCATTTGGCAGCATATTAAGCCTTCTTCAGTTAAAAAAAATTACATCGCCGAATAATTGTAAGCCGACCGTTAAACTTTACTTGAAGGTTTCCAAACTGTATACTGGATACATTCTACCAAAGGAAAATAAAACATAGTCCTCATAAGATTTGCAGTGAATAGGAAACATTGATAAATTGACGGATGAAATGCATTGTAAATGAACATTTCACCGTCTTAAAAATCTCATAAGTAGAAACTTTTTCGGTTGACATCTCCTGAGATAGGGAATATACTGCAACACGATCTTATTCCTGAAGACATTGACATCTACTTTAAAGAAACAAACTACCCAGCACTGCACTGCAAAATAACAGGTGCTTACCGGTCAGGAATCCACACGCCGAAAGTGAAAAGAGTTTCAGTGAAAGTGTCCCGATTGAAGCAGAGAGGGCACTTTATATGGTGTAATCCAGCCGACTTGGCATACCCGGTAATACAGTCGCGATGCATCCAGGCCGGGCGACAACACTGACCGTGTATAATAGCATGCGACCAAAGGGCATATCTCGAAGGCTGCCGGGGCTTGGATGCCGTACTGGGAGTTGCTTGCTCCAGCCCCTCACCCTCACTATCGCTGAAGAGTAGGCTCAACCAGTTGTCACTTTTGACCCTAGATTCCTCCTCAGTAGTTGCGACTTCCGGCTTAGAAAGTTCGACTAGAGATCGCAGGGACTCCTCCACGGATGAATTGTTTACTTCCCAGATGGACGTAAACTTCCGAACACTGCAAAAAATTGGGAGTAAGAAAACAGGTTACAGCGTGCAAGGCAGTTCGTCGGCCTCCAAACAGAAGCTGCCGCTCAGTCGGTGGCACAACGGCAAAAACTCCAAGGGACAATAGTAAGCTGGCTAGTTGAAGGTGGGGTCTACGCGGTCCGGACTTAAGGTATGATTGGCTGGTGATGACAAAATGGCCATTAGTCTCGCGCAGCCTCATTTTTATTTCGGTTTCCCACCAAAGGTCCAGTTGTAAAACTAAGTCCATAACACAGTGCATAACACTTAATGCAGCGGCTAATTCAACAACTAGGTCGTGAAAGCATGCTGTAGCACATAATGTTTTGCCGATACAAGCGAAAAAGCGAGCCCCAGGAAGTAATTTTGAAGAAGTAGACGCAATCGCTGTGACATGAAATTCATTCACCTGGCGTTTCGGATTCACGTTTGAACCCATACTCAGACACAACATAAGACTGATGATGGGTTTGGGCGTGAATCCAAACCGTCAGGCGAATAAAGTTCCTGGCCCAACAATCACAACTTCTCCATTATAGTTGGGTGTTTTATTATGACCAAATAAGATTAGACACATGTCTAAATTTTCAGGCTGTAAAAGATTCGCTGCAGCGTGACACAGCTTCGGAGAGCTAAGTATATTGTCGTTTGCCAACTCAAAATCACGACATATATGCTACCATGGAAGACTATGAGAGAGCTCATGTTGAGGAAGGATCACACACGGTTGGTCCCACTTCATGTTTCTTTTTATTTCGATAAAATTATACGGGCAAGATGAAGTAAGAAAGCCTGGGCATATTTTAATCCCTCGCGTGTCACAAAGATTTGTCGTCTAAACTTCACAACGAAAACAGGGGGCGTTCTGAGGCCGAAGCCTAAGAATCGCCACCACTGCAGCCACCGCCGACCTAACCATCATCTAAGAGCAGGATTTCGAGTTAAACAACATACGCCTCCGTTCAGGCGTTACCCTGAAGGCCACTGAGATGGGGAAAATTACAGAATTACAGGAAGCTAAAGTGTCGTTAGCGAGCTCCACTTCGATAAAATTGTAACCAAGAAATGCAAATATTGTGAAGGGCGGGAGGTTTGTGCAGTTGCATGGGTTTAGGTAATAAGATGATGTGCATGACTGGGAATTTGAGCGCTGGGAACAAGTATGCATAAAAAAACGAACCAAGTGTCAGAATGAACGCCGTATAAAAGGAAAAAAAACATGAACAACCTAAGTAACCGAGTCACTCAATGCGGTGAGCCCAGACGGACAGTTAGCATAGCTCAATTCACAATTTAATAAAAGATAGATTGCGCACGTTTCGAGGGAATCCCGAACGCTGCCACGACTAAAAGTATTGACTTTTATGCGTTCTGTTACAGTGAAACATGGGGCCACTCTTGTAGGCGTGCCAAAACAGTTGTATAATGATGGCAGACCACGGTCACTCATTCTCGTCTACTACACAATTTAGAATGAGAAATGGCACTGCGTTAGTCTTTTGACAAATAAGACCAAAAATTAAGCAAAGATAACGAAGACGGTCCGAAAATAGACAGGCCGACGAATTTGTTGTTCTCTGAATAGAACATACCAGTCTGGTCAGACAAAATGAACGATAAAATTTTTAAAATTTAGCGTTTGGTCTTATTTAAGAAAAAGACGAAAGAGATATATATATATTAATCTTTGAAATACCATTGTAAAGAACTTTTTGGGGAGAACATCAACTATGGAACGCTTTAATCTACCAAGGGTACATTAATCGCACGCCTTCATTGTGTAAGTCCACTTGGTTCAGCGACTGTCTTTTATGCTTAAGTCAAATACGATCCGGGCCGCCAGCAGAAAGCAAAACAACTTCCACAAATCGCTGAGCAAAAGGTCACAGAACTCACTTATTTCGGTAGGGAAAACGATTTTTCCCTCAGTAGAGGGAGGAGACCGAAAACAGCGAGGCGTTCAACGACACTTGGAGATCCAGCGGCCTCCGCCATCGCCACGAGGAGTAAACTCCTCCATATACACAGTAAGTTGATTGCTCATGGTGTCTTTTATTAATTAAATTTCAGTTTTTTTAAGTCAATAGTCAGCCTTTGGACAAGTGACCTTACGAAAACATTTATCCTGCAACCAGCACACCCGGAAAACTAAACAAAACCAGTACACGCGGGTCAAACGCATCTCAAAAAAGACAAAAGAGAAGAAACTTTGAGAGTAAGCGGTTGGTCGTCCGTCGTATTGCACGACTTAATAATAAGCCCGAGGATTGATTAAATAGCTTTGAAAAATCTTAATATTTATATACTTCTACGCTTATCACTTTTTGACAAGGACACACGCTGCGTGAAAATAAGGTTTAAAAATTCAACGAAAATTTACACGCCTTCAGCAGCTCCTCTTTTCCGCAAAAACTGGCATTTATCAACAACTTTGTGCATTTTTGACGATGGCTGATGGATTTTTAACTAGGCGCCTGAGGCGATGTAGTTGGATCGGTGTCTGAGTTAATAAAGGCTGTGTCGCGAACTACGACATGTTTCATCAGCTTCTTCGCATACCGAGGTTCGAGACTAGTTGAGCGATATCGTCAGTTAAGTCGGGGTTAGCCAGTCGGCATCGTGACCAAAAAGCAATTTGTCAAAGCAATATCCATGTCGCTTGATAATCCAATCGAAGAGATAGTAAAAGTGAATGGGTAAAAGGACTTATTCTGACAGGCGTCTGACTGAATACAGAACTGTTTTGAAAGACGGTTACAAGCAAACACTAATAGCCGAAGCTGACGGACATATTTTAATTAGAATGATTATTTTAACTAGCACAACGTCTGTCCCCAGTAGCCGCTACATGGATCTGCGATGGACGGGATCGAAATCACACAAGAGGAGGATAGTGAGCAGCCGACAACGGCGTAAATATTTTACCAGCACATCCAAGTTCAACAAGCAAGTTATTTTGAGTGCATACTTGCCCGGTGGACCGGCTTGTTGTCAGAATCAATATAGTACTCGCTAGAGCATAATTGATGGTCCCGATAGCACTGCTTTTAAAGTAGCATGCCTGATTGAGCCCATCATCAGTTCTAAAAAAATAGGTCAAATGAACGGTCGAAGATTTGACAGTTTCTCGACACGAATAGTAAGGAAGCCTGTAAAAAACGCTAGGTCATTGCAGTGGATTTACTACGTAGTATTTATGCTGACAAGAGCAAACCTATTCCGGGAGAGGTACACCTTAGGTCGAAATACTCTTTCTATTCTAGTAGGCGTGAATCGCATAAAAATCCAAAATACCTATTTGTATGGATTTTTAAGAGCTGTCTAGGTGTCGAATCAAATTTTGGGTTCCAATGCATAACACAAATGTTAAAATAACCAAACAACACAGTTTTTTGGTTGTAAGAAGATAATAAGACCGTGAAAGAGAAGACTAACCTTGAACGACGAGAGCGAACAGGAGTAAGAGGTTTCCCACCATCGACAATTGTGATGTGTTGCGCAAACTTTCCGGGGTTGGCGTTTTACTGCTAGCTGTCGAACATGAAGTACTTAGTTGAGAAGGTAGGACGAAGCGTTTGCGTGGACGATCCTCTCGCCTATTCTGGCAAAACTCATCTATGTCCAGAAGTTCAAAAAGACAGATGCAGCACTCGGGTGGCTGTTCATATTCCGAAAGCCGAGATTTCAAGTCCTGGAAGAATTTTTTTATAGATAAGTGAACTAAGTGAAAATAGGCTGCAGTAAAAATTAATTGGTGGTATTTACACGGGTTGCAGTAGCACGCAAAGAATCTAGAGAAGTTAGAAATAGAAAATCATATATTATTTTTGCCATTTGATAGATAGTAAAAAGTAATTTAACGAGGACCGAAACTTGATACAGCAAACGTAAGTTAGTTAAAAGTACGAAAATTTAATTAAGGCAAAACGGGATTCAGAAACAGTCTAGTATAATAAGAATTAAGTAGAATTATTGAGAACATGAACTCAATAATCGCATCATTATAAGCACCGATGAAAAAGTGACATGAGGTCATAGTGTTGTGAATTGTACATTTTAAAACGACCCAGCCTAGGTCGGAACCGGAAGGTATGTACGAATGGGGAATTTAAGGCCATATAAAAAATTAAAGAGTTGTCGAAAGTTCCGACTAGCTGCTAAGGCTGGGAAGACCCTCCGTTTACCACAAGAAAACCTTAACTACATTAGCTGAGCAATTAACACCTAACAATTTGTAATAGTTGAATAAATTTATTGATATCCTAATGTCGTCAGAAAGCCAACTGTTCTGTTTAAGTAAAAAAGCTCGACGTAGCTATACGCCTGCGCGAATTGCCATACGACAGATTTGGGAACACAGCATCAAACCTCTTTGAGCGGCTGACCACAGTATCCCTGTGTGAGTATTCATACGAGGTAGTGTTCGTAAGCTGCTCATGCAAGCTTAGTGGCAAGATGTCCGATCTGCAAGACAGTATATTGCTCGGACCTAAGTGCTATATATTTATTGCAAATAGAATGGTTTTTCAGTCAAACAGATCGAGGAGGGTAATGGGTTACACCAAATATTTTTTCCAGGGGACATAGCAGTAGCACGCTTCGAGTAAAAAGGAATACCCCCGAAAGCATCCTTTGTTACTAAAGCTCACTATGTACCATTTTGCAGTTAAATGCGTGAAAATATAAGCCTGAGATCCCTAGAGTGGTCCGGGTTTTGTGAGGCAACTAGGGTTATAAGGGGCAGTGAAGGCCCAATCAACCAATTTATTAGTGGGGAGCTGTATACTACTATTTATAAGGTTAAATAAACATAGGAAAACGACCCTCTTTGACATACATTGTCGGTTGTGGAACGTATGAACGCTCTGAATACTCTATTTAAGCATCATAGATTGCTATGCAGATCTTTGGGAAGAGTCGCAGCTGTCCTGATTGAGTTCGAAAACAGAAAAGCCTAGGTGTTCCGGGCTATATTTTTTTGTATCCGGTGAATCTATTATTACTAAGCATCACTTTGTGGCGAACTGTATCAAGCATAAGTGGCTACCTTATGCCGATTTTTGAAAGTCTGGCAGGGTCCAAGATTACGCTTAAAGTTTCAGCAAATGTACGGCTGACTATAGTGGTCCCTCACATAATCAATATAAGCGTAAACGCCATTAGTATACCGATTCTTTTGGTGACTTAGCTTTGTCTTTTAGAATGCCTTCTGACCATTGAGAAAGTTAGGAATAAATAAGGTGCAAATTCTTAAGGTTTTGCATTCAGTGTGAGCAAATAGATACGGCAAATGAGAGTAATGAGTAAAGCAGTTAAATTAACGTTACTTGTTTTGTGAAATGCAGTTCAGGAATAAACTTAGTCAGCTTGCATTAATAGTTGAAATACACAAACAAGGGAATTCAGTGATACAGATGATCCTTTTTTGCTGACCAAGCTCATAAGTTGAGCCTTTGGACGAAGAGATCTAAAAGTGAGGTATTTCGAGCACACTTATGAGCGTCAATAGGATTTTTCATGGCAGTGATCAGTTACTGGGCGAGAGACGTCAGCAGGTCATGCAATGTTGGGAGCTGTGGATGAAACATCATTCATCAGTACAGAATAGCAGTTACCTGTTGATTCTAGGCGTCTAAACTGCATACATGAACAAACCAATCTTAGTATAATCCGATAAAACAACGGCCAACTTCGGGGAATGACCCACTAGTAATGCTAAGAGTTCAAAATTCAGCTTCTTACACCAAAGCGCAAAAGTACTATAAAGGTCACCCTTTTCTTTGTCACTGTTGGCAGAGGGACAAGTAGACACAACGACCCGTAACCTTGCGCAACTCAGATGCTTACTGTTTATTAAGGCAAGTCAAGAATACGTGTATCGATTTTGGATCTAAGTGCGACATCACTTAGCCATTCTAAACGAGTAACAGGAAGCATACCTGGAAGTAGATGAAAACGCACAGCCACCACTAATGGCAACCGTGGAGAATGAGGAGACAGGCGTTATGGACATGATCATCAAAGCACCTAATATGGTACAACGAAACATGAGAATCCAAAATGAGAACGTTTACGAAGGTTGAGCCTACACTGTTCGTCGTTATACTCGTTGCAGAAACATCCATCAAAATGGCCGACTACAGATTCCAACTTATGCATACTGAATGCATTCACCACAGTCTTTTTAAATAAAAAAAATATCGGAACAGAAAAAGAAAACTAGCAATTGCAAAAGAAAAGCTTACGCAAGAAAAGTTTACCTGTAAAGGGCGGTGGAGAGAACAGTAGGCAGGAAAGTTTCCTCTAAACACAGCAAAACCATTAGCCTTGTAAAGACAAGGAAGATGAAAGGTGCAGCGGCACTTGGCATTACTACAACCGACGCAGGCTCCTGGGATGCCACAGTGACGGCAACGGAGGCGTCTGCCCCGTTTTAATTCATTTTTAACTTCTTTGGAGTCGAAACCATTTATGAAGCGTTTCTTATTTTGTTCAGACAGTTTTTCGGGGTCGTACTGTTGCACAAGACCACTTGCAGTATACTGTTGGTATATGGTTAGTGTAAAGCCAAGAAACCAACCAAGCAATTAGTATGAACAATAATATCACCCGATTCGACAAAATCGCCAAGAATCGGGTCCATGGATGGGCTTCGGCAAAACATACATATTCTTCCTGAAATCCAACAAGTGATGTAAAAACTGTTCACGTACCCTCCGAGGGCGACATATCACGAGCCGTGCCGACTACGAAAAAGGCTTTTCGGTTTTGTTTTGCATTTTCCGCTGAAATTCCAGTTTTGTAAAACGTGATAGATAAGTATAAAATTCAGAAAATGTATTTGTAAACCTGCTTCAATCTACGTATTCGCATTTATTTTTTTCTTTCGTTTTTTTTACTCCTATTAAAGTTTATCTGACTGGTTTCATCCTGAGCGGGTTTTTTGGCGTGTCAGTGATATCTGTGTATATGGAGGCGCCAATTCCAGTTTCTTTTTCTCACTCTTTACCCTGACAAAAAGGTTTTCCAATGGGCTAGAATTTCTGACTTCACGCAAATTGGTTAATAAGATCACACTCAGTCTGTATTTTACCTTGTAATGCCCCTTTGACTTTAATGGAATGTCGGCACAATCCCTGCCCCGGAGAGCTTGCGTTGAGCAAATCGGTTGAGATAGTTCCATGGTCAACTTTTGTAGTACACTCGAAGACTTAAAGTAAGCCCTGCTTTCGAAAATAGTCAAAGAACAACAAATAACGATTAAAATTGGCTTCGGCGTTAACTATATGAAAATCCAATAATAGCGTTCATCACTCATGTTGTTTTGGGTTCACTTGTTCCATCAACTGCCAGGAGTGAAATTGTATATTTTCTGTATATAAGGTCACAAATAATGGTATACGGAATATGGGGTTTTGCCATTGTTGTCTGATTAAAGTCCCATTATAGCATTCCGAGTTCGTAAATTATAAATTCAAACGTTCACACCGTAAATCGCAGTTAAATGTGCACATATCGCTTATCACTGATCTGACTTGCAAAGTGTAAGATATCCCTAAAAATGCTTCCGGATTAGTCGATACTTTACGCTCGAATGTTATGTATATATCTCAAATAATATAGGGACTTGGACTTTAATAAACAGTATGTCCGATTCGTTTTCCGCTCCGTAACCGATTTTAACTTGCTGATGGACACTTCTGGGCGGATGTCAACATATTTCAGGTAAATTGACATGCTTTTTAATACCGCCACTGTATAGTAAATGATACTGCAAACACTCGCTGTAGTAATGATACCCATTACCGTTCTTAGCAGCCGTCATTTTGGAGCTGCAGTATTTTCTCCTGAATAAACCGTATCACCCAAAAACTAGTAATATATTTTTGGTTATGGTTTGTTTATTGCCAGTTCAATCCATACTGAATATTTATTTTGGCAATGCCTGTAAACTAGCATTTAATACAATTATTCTTATTATTATCATTAGCCATATATTCTCAGTTTATCTTTTAAACGGATTTCGTCCTGACTCATGGATGACATCTATTATTCTTCCTGTCTTCAAGGAGGGATCTCGTTCGGACGTAAATGATTATTGATGCATTTACGAAATCCCGGCTCTAGTAAAACTTCTTGAACAAATTATTTTTTTATCAAATTCTCGACTTCTGTCTAGAAAATAAGCTCTTACGCGACTCGCAATATGGTTTTCTACCTGGGAGATCATGCGAAGTGTGTCACTTAGCTTTTCTTAACCTCGTCACTTTCCTACGTAATAAGCAGCAATCAGTGGTTGTGATATACTTTGACCTGAGTAAAACCTTTGACAAGGTACCGCACAGACGTCTTCTGGTGAAATTGGAAGCCCTCGGCATCCGGCCTCCACTCCTTGACTTCATTGGTTCCTACTTGTAAAACCGAAGCCCGAAGGTCACAGTAGGTAATAGCTACTCTACGCCTCAGCCGATGACGAGTGGCGTTTTTCAAGGCGCGGGTCTAGGTGCCCTCCTCTTCATTCTGTACATAAATGAAATTTCAACTTTACTCATAAAGTCACAAAATTTCCTTTACGCTGACGATCTCAAGGGCGTTTATTCAGTATCTGAAGAATCGTCAATAGTTGCGTTAATAAAAGCAATACTGGTCCACTTATGCTCTCACGTCGGAGCTCTAGTTGGCAGATGGAATTTTCTCCATCCAAGAGTAGTTTCATGTGTTTTGGCCCCGCCAAGATTCCTGGACCCCTAGAATTTCAAAACAGTGCACTATTAGAACGATCGACTGTAAGAGACTTAGGTCTTAGTTACACGAATAAGCTAGCATTAACGCCTCATGCAGATCAAAGGCTGCACCGATATGCCGTTTTATATCACATAATTTCTTCCTTCTGGAAATAAAGTTAAGACTGTACCGCATATTTGCTCTACCCATCCAAGAATACTGCTGTACCATCTTTGGAATGATGAACGCCTGTGACCGCAGTAAGATTGAAAATTTTCAGAGGGTTTTTACTCGAAAACGGTTTTCTCTTCCTGGATCCAGTATATCTTATACGGATGGATGCCAGTTAGCAAAGATAAAATTTCTCTAGATTAAAGGACTTCCTGTTTCACGTTAACTTTAGCCCAAATCTACCACGAATTAACGCTCTCACTCCGGTTGATCGACCCTATGCCACTCGTAATTCCTCCAGGATGATTTTCCCACCCCGTTGCTCCACAACTATTTGTTCTCAGTTTTTTGCCTCCAAATATGCTTTCAACTGGAATATTCTTCCACTGGAAATTAGGTTGTCATCAACCTTAGCTATTTTCAAAACGAAATTACACAAAAATTTAATTTCGGAAAATATAAAGTCCTTATTGTCTATTTCCTTCCCAAACTCGCAACTTTTGGATTTTTAAAAGGGTCCTCCTGGTATTTGAGGCAGCTCCCTTGATATTATATTGGTCTCTAAAAAATATTTCCATCATCTTCTGCAGAGTCAATCTTTGCATTCACTTTTTCGTCCCCCCCGCCATTTAAAACGAGCATCGCCAACTCTTGACCACCTCGATACTTTCTTCTGATTTTGCAACCCTGACGAAATTCTCCGGGATCTGTTGATGATCGTGGCGGGTTCTGATGTTTTTGCCTCTTTCTTGGTGGACTATGCAGTCAGCCAGGTCGCATCTCGATGGATCTCCTCACCTCCCTTTTCCCCTCTTTGTTTCGACCATGTTGTCTACGATGAGTACCTCCGCTCTCAACTCCATGGTAGCTATAAACGGTAGATCTAAATGTTTTATTATCTCTCACCCAACAAGGAGCGTTCCGAAGCCTCATATGTTGTCAGCAACGTCACAAAACTGTACCATTGCATCGTACTAAACCCATCGAAAAAAGCAATTAATTTTTAGAGAAGCAGTTTTTCACCTAGTTTTCTTTAAATTGGCGGTTCGCCGAACTCCGTCCCCGATTTTACCGTAGGAGTTTTTTTACTGCTTCTTTTCTAGGTCACTGTAGAAGAAGAATTGTTGATTATTGTAGCCAAGAATTGTTGATTATCGTTTTAAAAATAGCAAATCGTTCTGGGTCGGATATGCCTACATACTATTTATTTCTCCTGTTCATATGGCTGCTCAGATAATGCAGCATTCATCCACTTTGTATTTATTTATACCGCGATACAAAGCTTGTAATAATGGTGCCCTCTGGGCCTTAAAAATATAATTCATTTATTTTTTAGTATTCAAAGCAAGGCCTAACGTACATTTTGTAAAGAGGGAGTCTTATGTCAAAAGTTTTAAATTTTCGGCAGGTAAACCCGGTAGTTCTGCGTGCTTTGGATACATTCAGGGCGCAAAACTCGGAAGGATTGAGACCGTTGGAATATGATATGATCAGATCCTTAACAACGCCAGACACATTATATCATGGCCATCTATGCTTATTTGAGGCTGATGGTCGTCGCCAACAACCATAATGGAACATTTTTGCCATGAAAGGGAAAGGCTTCATATGAAGCACCACTGGGCAAAGCTCTCAAGATCATTTTTTAATAGATCAAGCATGATCTCACGGTCTATCGGCTTGTATCGATAGGCAATTTTTAAATCGGTGGCATACATAAAGGGCCTACCATTCCGAAATAAACCTGGTAAGTCATTGACAAAAAAATAATGAATAACTCCACTCCTCACATATGCGGGGTTGGAGATAAGATTGGAGATCTTGTATATCGTATATTTTTAACGGTTAAAGGCATTTCGCTTGATGACCCTATTAATTTAAAGGTATCATAGCATATGTAACGTCAATATAAAATGGTGAACATTAAACAGTTCATGAGTCAAAGAATAAAATAACTTCAAATGCGTTTTCACAGTTAAAAGTGAAAGCATTGGATGGATGGAGCAGGAGGTAGGCAACCTAAAGCAAGAAATAATAAAACTAAAAATTATTTTTCTTTCCCATTTGTCAAAAAAGCTCTTGTCTTTAAAACCATATTGCAAAGCAAAATTCGTATGCATATAAAGCCTCTTCAAACATACCTTATACTCACATAAAAAATATCGCGTTAACCAAACCCAGAAAGCCAGAGGACGTTTCGATAGTTCAAAAGCAAGTCCTGTCTAGTCCTTGCTCCAACACCACCAGCACTTAGCTCAGGCAGTATAAGCATAATTTGGCTTTACAACCAAGCGCTGCATCGCTGCTGGATGTTGCATCAACATGCGATGTTGAAGAGTTTGGTGAGTTTGTAAAGCCAAAAAGGAAAAGGTCTAAGAAGACCCAGTTGTTTACGGATTCGGTTCCAGCCTGCCAACACCCGGTTCGTCGGGATCTATAAATAAATTTTATATTTAAGGCGCAGAGGGCCCAATCATTACAAACTTTGTATCTTGGTATAAATTGATACAAAGTGGATAATTGCTGCACTATGTGAGCAGCCATATGAACAGGAGAAATGAGTAGTATGGTAGGCATATCTAATCCAGAACGCTTTGCCATTTTTAAAACAATAATCAGCAATTCTTAGCTTATACCGTGAACTAGAAAAGAAGCAGTATACAATCTCCTACGGTTAAATTGGGGACGGATTTCGGCGAACCGCCAATTTAAAAAAAAACTAGGAGAAAAACTGCTTCTCTAAAAATTAATAGCTAGATTCGATGGGATTTGTACGATGCGATGGTACAGTTTTGTGATGTTGCTGACAACATAGTATTCAGAGCTACTGTTTATAGCCACCATGGAGTTGAGAGAGGAGGAACTCATCGTAGACAACATGGTCAAAACAAAGAGGGAACAATGGAGGTCACGAGATCGTCACCGAGATGCGACCTTGCTGACTACATAGTCCACCAACAAAGAGGCGAAAACATCAGAACCCGCCACAATCCTCAACAGATCCGGTGGACCATCGTCAAGGTTGAAAAATCGGAGTAAAGTATCAATGTCGTCAGGAGTTGACGATGCTAGTTTTAAAGGGGGGACGAAAAAGTGAATGCAAATATTGACTCTGCAGAGGATGATGGAAACATTTTTCGAAACTAAGATTATATCAGGGAATTGCCTCAAATACCAGGAGGACCAAGTGAGCTGATTGCAAGTACTCACTCAGTTGAACGATCTGAGTTGCAAGCGGGCGCTCGATTGAGTCGAAAACATAATGTAGTCACAAAGGGGGGTTCCAGAGTCAGCGTCAATAATTCCAAAGGAGCAAGTTAAACGTGACTTGTATCTCCTTCAATTTTATGCAAAAAGGTTGCTATCGAACGGCGAGTCCATGCACATATTCAAGGCATATAGAATAAGGAAGGCTCTGTCAGCACCCGATTCAAATCCTTGACCAAGTCCTCTTAAAAACATATTGGAAAACGAAGCACAGGCAGAGCTCCGGCTAAAGAGAAAATAAACCCTAGGGGGTCTGCATTCTGAAGTTTTTTTCAGCCGGAATAGGGGCGGAAAGAGCGAATGAAAATGAGACACTCAATATTTGAATTTGGAAAGACGACGGTCCAATGATGAGGCTCATCTCCAAATAAAGGACGGACAAATAGTTCAAATGAAAACAGCATTTCTTTGGCTAAATTCAGTCACTCTTACAACCTAACTGTTCAATCTCCGAAACCGAAAACTTGCCCACTTAAATTATTCGTCTTAAATGCCAGATCTATGCTTAATAAGATTCCTTTGCTCCAGACTCTGGTTTACCTACACAGCCTCGACATTTTAATAGTTACAAAGACATGGGCATAACCCTGTGTAGCCGACTCCGAACTCTCTATTCTAGGCTACGCTTGCATTCGGAATGATCGGGAGGAAGACCGCGGCGGAAGTAGCTGTAGCTAGGCTTAACAACCACTTACGTTTCTGCCGTTGGATAATCGACAATTTACCATGGTGGAAGAGAGCTCTTGGCTCCGAGTTTTTGAAAAGATAATTACTCTTTACTTGTTGGTTGTGCCTATCGCCCTCTTAACGACAGTGAGGATTACGATCTTTGTCTCTCGCAGGCATTTCACACCAAGCTGACTTAAATCTGAAGTACTGCTTGATTGCAGATGATTTCAATCTTCCTGAACTTTATTGGTTTTCACCTTTGGGTCCAGCAAAGTTCGAACACTTACTTGAGGCCATAGATATTGGCCTGTGGGACCAGATGGTTGATTTTCCCACCCGAGGATCAAACATAGTTGATCTTATTTTCTTTAGAGGTTGTCAGCCATTGTCCGTGTCATTTTTTGATCCATTTGGGAGTTCTGACCATGCAATAGTTATTTCTACCCTAGAACTCGAGGCTGAGGAAACGTTTTCCCAAAAAATATAGTTTTTTTCCGTTATTTCTGATCAGCAAATATGGGTGAATTACTATCACATCTTAATTCCCACGATTGGGATAACTTCTTTCTATGTTTGGATGTGAATGTTTGTACTGATACATTGTACCAAGTTCTAGGTCCACTCATTTCTCGTTTATTCCCCGTAAGAAAATAATTAATGTCAAGGATGAAGTCAACCTCCCTTTATCTTTCCGCCGTAGACTGCGTAGACTTTCATGTCGTTTTAATATTCAAAACTACACTTCCATTCTGCTCTTGATCCAACAAAATTTGAAGAGGCTCAGAGGCTCTCTGAAGAAAAACAGCCAGCCAATGAGGTCAAGTTTTCCGAAAACCCTTTGTTTACTTTTGCGAAACTGTTTTCGCGCACAGTAAAAGTGCAGGGAAAAACGCAGCACCCCATACTTCGAGACACCTTAGGAAACCCTATAGCTGACACTAAGTTGACGGCTAATAGTTTCAATACTTTCTTGTCTATAACTTTTAGTGAACAATCTGTCGCTCCCCTTTCTAAACATCTGGTTGGAACCGGTAACGTCCTCGAAAGCATTACTTTTACCCTCTGGGACGTGACCGTAGCCATTCGGCGTTTTTGTTAATCTTACTACCCTGAACCAGATGGCGTCCCGGTCAGCGTTCTAAAGGCGGATGCAAATGATATATTTCCGTCCCTTCTGTATAAGATATTTACTCTTTGCTGTTGAAAGCGAAACGTTCCCCAGTTTATGGAAGGAATCGCTCATTCTGTCTATACCCAAACACGGCTGACCTACGTCATTTGATGACTTTAGGGCAATAAATACACTGCCAACAGCCTCGATGACGATAGAGACCTTGATCAAAGACAAGATGATGCCTTACCTAACAGAAAATAACCTACTTAATGCGGCTGAGCATGGGTTCCTCGAAAAAAGATCTTGTGAAACTTGCCAGCTCTCTTTCTTTGATCGTGTGCTACAGTCTAGAAACAGCGGTTTTTCAATTTACACCGTTTTTTCGATTTCACGAAGGCTTTTGATCGTGTTGAACATGATCTCCTCCTGCTGAAACTTGCCTCCTTCGGCATGGGTAACAAGCTTCTGAACTTAATATCCTCCTATTTGAATGCTCGTGCAGAACAAGTTAAAATTTCCGATGTTATCTCCAGCCCCACGCATGTGAGGAGTGAAGTTATTCAGGGTAGCATGCTCGGCCCGCTTCTATTTTGCCTTTTTTAAATGAGGTTTCTGATTGTTTTTAGTATGGTAGGCCCTTTATAATAATAATAGTTGTATTTAATACCGGTTTTTCGGTATTATCAGATGACATATTCAGTGGTGATCAGGCTGACAGGGAAAAAACTCCTGAATATTTATCATTTATAATGGTTTTCACGAATTATTTTATTCAGGAGAAAAAACTGCTGCCTGTCAGATGATAGCAGTTCTGCTCGAGGAATGGCTAACACATGTGCACTCTGTTTGCAGTCTCTCTGTCTTTTTTAAACCGGGATTCTGCCCCAGGCAAGAGGGCATCCGTGGACGGTTGCTCTTTCTCTGCCAAAGAAGTCAACGGGTGCAGGCGGCAGAGGTGGTGCCATAGCCCTCCAGGTAAAACCTGGGCTCGGATTTAGATGCCGCGCACTCCACCGAACTGGAAAGCAGATTCTAACATTTTGGCACCCAGAATGCTTGGAACTGTTCTGAATGCAAAAAAACTAGTAATAGTTCTCTTAATCAAAAAATTACTTCACGGGATTTTTACATTCTAGGGTAGTTTATTTCACATGGCTATGGCTTTTACCGAAAAAAAATTGACGATACTTAAGTGTGCGAGCTAATGGAAGAAACAAATAGACATTGCGATGACTGCTGTGCCGATGGTGGTCAAGCGGCCTCACAGTGGTAAGGGGATTAAATGTACGACTATTCACAAGCTTCAACAGAAAAAGGAGTCCTTTCTGTACTCGGCGAAACCATAAGGGATCATTGTTTATAAGCCCACAGCGTTCTTGATATATATATATTTATTGAAGGGTTACGTGCATTTCCCTTGATGACCCTATTCATGTAAAGTTGTCATTGCATGTGTACA
>WEDG01014481.1:35000-84627 GCA_017591395.1 Schistocephalus solidus | reverse complement strand
TGCCTGATGTCTGAAACCATCAATATTTCCGGTGACCATACCGAAAGAGTATTGCCACAGCACATACTTCGTCAATGTTATTGGAAATGAGTTTGTCATTGTGAATTGATTCCTGTTTCAATGTTACTCCATCGAAGCCCTCGTCACACACAGATTCAGAGAGGGCTGTTGGATTGCCCAGGTTTTGTAGCATCAGAAGGGTGAAGTTGCCAGGCAACTACATACCTGTCTCAATTGGAAGCTCCAGAATGCTATGTTTTATCAGTTGCTGTCATTAAGGAACACGGACATTCGACTACTTTGTTCCAGTTTCTTCCGTTTCCTTTGGTTTTCAACAGAGGTAAAAGAAACCACTCCACTTGCTTTAGCAATTGTTCCCTCTTAACCAATTAGGAATACAGCATAACTCACACGAGCATCCTGGCTTAGCAATGTCAGATTTGAATCCCTTTTATTGAAGCCTATTGTATGTTATGGGAACACAACTGTTTATTTAACGCGTTCAGTATCTGTTTAGCAATGTCCGCTACCTCGCCTGAGCACGTCTTCGGAGATCTTGACATAGTGCGGACGCTGGTGCAGATGAGGGCGGTGTTCCCTGCCATGTCTTCTATCAGTATAAACTAATTCACTCGAATTTCAGTGTTCTGCATCCATCAGGGTGGAAGGCCTACCTATCCATCACCTTCTTCCATGTTTGAGCTATCAATTAAAATATATGTATGAGTACCATATTAACTGTAAAAGAACTGTTTTAATAAACATATAACCGCTCAGTACGCGTTTGTTTTCAAAAAAAGTTGGCTTAGAAGTAAGCAGCTATAACGCTAATGGTTCCAAAATAAAGAGCAAAAGGACTTTATTTGTGTGTAGAGAGTACATATTTGTATCAGGTCGTGAAGAGCATGAAGAGAAATATTTTGTAGAGCCCTCTTTAATCTGGGCATTCAGCCTCGAAATCATCCTTCCACGTGCTTTACAATGCGTGATGTTAGTCAGGCATTTTTTGACGAGAGGTCTATTCAACAGAGGCCTTTAGCTTGGACTTAAACTCTTTTAGGTGCTCCGAAACGCTCATATGCAAAAAATAAACGTCCGAAGACATACATCGTGTGCAACATATCGAAAGATATCTTTTAAATTGACAACCATGTTACCATGAGCCATCCAAATCAAAACATCAAATGAAAACTCAAAAGATACCAAACCATCACTGGCCTTTCAAGGAAGCCTTAAGGAGAAGATGCGATCGCTGGAACAATAAGTTCATTGGCCTGACGTTCCGGATTCTCAGATTCCGGACGTCAGTAGCAGATAAGAGTGATAAAGGCACAAGGTGAGTAGTATTTATAGTAGGTGGTGGCCACGCAACTACATACGTACTACAATTAACTGGGGGTCATAATTGATGCGATCAGAGGAATAAAACTCTTGTTCCAGCGATCGCATCTTCTCGTTCTGAACTGCTTCCTGGAAATCAACTCTTCGCTCCTTTTCAGAAGCCTTAAGGATCGGAGCAATTTAATTTTATCCGAAATCTCACAGGGTGTCTACGAAGGAAAACCTCTTATGATAAACATACGTTTTTTTTCTGTGAGTGTGTCTCAACGAGTTGACAAAATTTTTATTGTAAAAGCCAAAATTATTGAATCAACTAAAATCCTCTTCATCATAAATAACTGCATTTGAAACGAAGAAATTGCGTCATTGGAGGCCTTTTCTTGTACATTTTTTTCCATCAATATAGGCGGGCCAAAACGGTCATAGGCAGAATCCGGGACGTTCAAACCATCTTAATCGTGTAAATTTTCCCAAGAAATAATTTATGTTGTTACTTTTTTTTTAATTCACCATCAAAACCAAAGTTCTGAGTATCATCCGAGAACGCGAAAATATCAAAAAACTCCCTGGCATTTTTAGAGTGCCTTCAGACTGCGGCAAGTTTAATTTCAACAGAACTTTCGGAGGAAAGCTGCTAATAAAAACCTCGGCTGATGCAAGAATTGCTGAGTCTGTATTTGCCTCTCGACACGCGAATATCTTTCTTGTGCTATCGTTTTTATGGCATCAAAGAAAAATCACCGTCATGAATCACTGCAATTCGAAATCAAAATCGAAAATCGAATTATTTAAGTTTAACTTCTAAGAAGGTTGTCCATCACCATACAACTGACTGGTTGAAATAAAGCACTCCAAAATGTTTCCTATTGGAATTTTTCCTCTGAGCATTCGTATAAGTGAATTGGAAATTGCTTATGCTATTTCATCTGCCCAAGTTTTTCAGGAGCATAGACTATATTCATACACACAGTAACTTGATTTGAAGTTTTTGAATTTAGATCTAATTAAATGTCGTCTATTTTTAAGTTGGTCACTTTGGTCGATGCAGTTGGATCGTTTCTGGATTGCAAAGATATTTTCTTAAATTTGCACACGTTTTCGCGTTTCTTGGTTTACTTTGCCATGGATTGAAGGAGAAAACTTTCATCCCCATTACTCTGAACTTATGACAGCCTCTTAAACATAAGGTCTTCGGTAAGGTTTTTTGTGAAGCCCCAATTTCCATATAAGGGCAGTTTTCACGGCTACCTGGTAGAATGCCTAAAAGAGTCTTTCAAAATAATAAACCTTATTTATGACTTGAGT
Organism: Schistocephalus solidus; assembly: GCA_017591395.1. Classification (NCBI taxonomy): domain Eukaryota; kingdom Metazoa; phylum Platyhelminthes; class Cestoda; order Diphyllobothriidea; family Diphyllobothriidae; genus Schistocephalus; species Schistocephalus solidus. The sequence goes on along the minus strand of WEDG01014481.1, from coordinate 81,981 downwards.
GTGTATTGAACGAATATGACGAACTCTGTTACCTTCTTGATTTTTTATAGACACATTAACACTTGACCAGACTTCCAGTCTTTTTCGCGTCCTTTATTTCCAATGTACATGAATAGTCTTCTATAGAGCATAAAATTAACTGAAATTTTAAAAACTGTCAATTCCTTATGTTCAATTGACCCAAGCGAGGACCAAATCGGTGGGATTCGAATCCACGTCAACAATGGGTAAGGCTTTGGTACAGTTGACGCTCCAGCAACATGAAATACGAGGCTCCCATCGGTAGCCGTAACTTTAAGTGACACTTGGGTCAATTTACTCGTCCCGCCTACTGCAACGTATGAAATCCACCAATTCTGATAATGTGAACTGACCACCGAGGCAGGATTTCCTAAGCTCTCACTACAGAACCCATCAGTTAACTGCCAAGCGTACTTAATTAATACGATGTCTTTGCGCCTTTAAAGAATTCATATGAATCAGTTGTGGAAATCCCCGGCCTCAGCGGAATTCGAGCCCCATGACAGCCAATGGAAGACTGTGACACAGCCAACATTCTACACATCTTAGTTAAAACGTTCAACCGGGAGTCGCGAGTTTAAGCATGTTACAGCAAGCCGGCAGAGTAGCTTAACGCAAGTGTGATTAAACACGCGTTTTCTGGCCTCGTATCTCAGATGATTAGAGGCTTGGCTGTACTAAAGTTTTCCGCTTTCTGCCGTGGGTCTAAATACCACCGATACTGCGGAGGTTTTCCACAATTGAATCAAATGACCCCCCCCTTTAAGTTCTAAAGTTTAAAGTTATCAGGCTAACAATAATTAGCTTACTGGATCCGAGTTAAACAAAAATAATCAATGTTCAGCGATAATACCCATGTAAGCATTTAAGAAGTCAAGTTTGGTGAACGTACGCTTTCGATTATTCATTATCAGGCCTTTACAATAATATAAGGGAGGGTAGAGTAACAAAAGTTTAAACACCCAATAAGCAGTAAGTATAGGGTAGAGGGCTTGAGGGCGTTCAGAGTTCAGGGGTTATAGCCTAGTCCTATAGGGGGCGAGGGATGGGGAAGGGGTACGACATTTACCGATGTTACTGCTTCGTCGCTGTGCGAACTCAGATGCTGAGTTTTTTCGGCCAAGGGGGCTTAAGGGCCACTACAAACGTTTTTTGCGAGCAAAAAGTTGGGTTGGTCAACCATATGGCCACTTCCTCTGCCATCGCAAGTATCCGCTGACGCAGGAACTTGTGATATTTCGTCGGCACTTTATAGATTACTAGGAATGCTTGGTTTACGTCGGCCCGGTGACCACTGTCAAGCAAATGAGCCAAAATTGTACTCGAGATGGACTTGACCGTGCCTTGATTTAGCCAGACAGAATGAAGGTTTCGCATCCTCTTGGATATGTGCCTAGTTGTTCGACCAATATATTCTGCTCAACAGGAGCAAGTGAAGACGTAGAGGCACATTGAAGAGGGCTGAAACGGCAGTCTATCCTTGCCTTCAAGGCGAAGAAATGGAGTACTTGAGAACCCTAGCATTAACTTAGCGGCTGGGTAGGTGTGCACGATAGCAGTGTTTAAGCAACAATGTAGAAGTTTGCTCGCCGGATCCCCTCGAAAAGGCAAGGCGAGAAATAAGTCCTTCTTCTCAGCCGTTGGCACGTCCGATTTTGGGGGAAGTTCCTCTATATACTTACTGATAAACTTCTTGGTAGAGCCGTTTTCTCAAAAATTGTTTTGTAGCAGAACGAGTTCTTTTTCCAGCGTATATGGAGTACATGTTCTCCTAGCTCGGTTGGTGAGGCAGCGGACTAGGCTTAATTTCTGGCTAAGTGGGACAAAACTGTAGAAGTTTGCGTATTGCCCTGTCCATATCTTCTTACGAAATACCCTTCTACGAATTTTTCCAGCAGGCGTTCTAGTAAGTAGAACGTTCAGAAAGGGGAGGTACTTTCCGTTCTCTTTTTCCAACGTGAAAGTTAACACTGGGTGAGGGTGATTCACTTAATCCAGGAGAGGGTCCAACTCAAGATTTTTATCTGCTATTGCAAAGATATAGTCTACGTATCGAGCATATGAAATGTATTAAACGTGGTTAAGTGTTAACTTTGAAAGGCAAAAAATTTTCTCCAACGGAATATTTTGTTTTTGAGAACCCAATTAACGGGCCGAGCTAGCCACTCAGAAGTAAATACTTTTAAATTGCGCAGAATTAAATTACGTCAATTAAATAATTATAATGTTGGATAATGCCTACCTACAGAAATTAAGTAGAATATTATTATTATTGTTTGCCATACCTACCAACAGTTTAAATACATTAACCTCTGTGTTTATGTCAGTCTTCACTCATAATATTATTTTATTGCCATTTTAAAAGTTTGGGTGTGGACAGACTGCAGTAAGGTAAACGCAGCGCACCATCACCGCATTTTACACAAATTCACGCAAAAGACTTCCACTTGTACAGCAGTACATTTGATCCCTTGCGACTGCTGAACTATCAGAGGAGATTTATCCTGAAAATTGAGATAGAAAATTCTATTAGGTCTCCTTCGTGTGATGCGTAAATTCACTTTCACGCACTTTGCGCACTGAACTTTATGCGTCATTGTTAACTTCACTTAGACGGAACAATGGCTTAGCAATTTTCATGAGAATTTCTCAGTAGCATAGAGTTATTTTTAAAAACCATCATGCCCGAATCAAATTCTACTGGTCTGATCCTTGAGATGGAATGTAGGTTAAATCTGCCAAAGCAGGAATCAACGTCCCTCCGGCACAACCTCTCACGAAAACCCATTGTTGCCGTCCATGCACAATAGTTTTCTGCCGGCAAAGGAGGTTTCCTACTATTTCCGGTTTCGATATTTTGTAAGGGAGCCACTTTTGTTGCACAGAGTCAAGCATAATGTTTGCAAAAAGATATCAACAGAATATCCCATGCTCAAAGTTTCTATTAGCTTGTCGATGACAGTTAAGAGAGCTCATATAGGCTAAAACGAAGAAGCTTTCTTTGTGAGTCATCTCATCCGTGTTTCAGACTCAGCAGTATTCCAGTATAACTTCACAACTACTTCCCTGTTTAAAATATTATTCATGGTTCTGTAAATGGCGTTCTTATTTAAAATTATATAGGTAAACCATAAAGGCAGACAGTCTTGCCTTGAGAGCTCAAGCTGACTACTTCACGAGACGCCCCAAAGCCAGAACATACACTACTTCAGTTGTTAGAGGAGTGCTTAAACCATTTTTCCTAATGAACAAGAAATGATGGACTAACGCTTCGATGCCTGCACAAAGAACCTCACGAACGCCTACTAGCGTGGACTATCAAGGGCCTTCCGTTTGGTTGAAGTCAGTTCGAACTGCGAGGTCTGTCGTATACCTTCTTGTACTTGCGACAAAATCAAGCATTACAGGCAAATTTCTATATTAAAAATTATTTTATCCATTTTCAAATGATTACTTTCCTTTGCAGAAGATTATAAACAGACTGCTTAGTGAAGTTGAACCCGTTGGTAATCCATTCCTCCTCTCCACTCCAAACCGATTTCCACATGACCAGGGATGCGCTTGAACCCGACGTTCCTTACGTACATCAATGTCTTCAGTTAGTCAACTCGACGCCAAAAGGTCAGTGTAGCGCACGAATGAATCATCTTCGTTTGTGAATGAGAAAAGAGACTTTGGCTGATCCTTTTTACTGGTCGCCTGTGCAGTCGCTTGTTGGATATATTGTCGAGAAATGACAACCGGGGAACTGCAGACAAGCACTACTTGCAGTCAACGGATACCTGGCCGTATGCCACATTCCATGGAAGTAAGTTACCTGAAGGTTTTCAGACAAACTGGGACGAAAGACAATGCATGCCTGGTTAGTCTGAGTGTAGTATAGTTTTCCTTACGATAGTTTTGCAGAAGGCACTGTAAGTCGACTAGTAACGCACCAGTTTTGTGCCACCAGTAAAGAAACCTCACACCATAATCTTCCTCGTCGAATGAATCTATTTTTAGGTCTATTTTGGGCTGTCTTCGCGTTCATTGAGAACTCAACGTGCTGCCATTCTACAAAGAGGCTTGACAGCATTTCAAAGACATCTACTTCGTCTTAATCCATACTGCATGGATCACGATCTGCTGTAACGCAGCCTCTCATTCCGAAAAAATACGGTCTGTTGCATAGCTCAATAGATTCGTCAGAGAACATGGACCTGATGGGCGCCAGAAGAGCTATTTAAATACTTGTCCTAACTGTCCTTTCAGGCCTTATCACGTAATCTGTGATAACGAGCCTGGAACAGTCGGGATTTGTTAAAGGCATTTAATGGAGTATTCGCCAAACCACCGAACGACTGATAATGTTGTTCCGTGATAATAATTATCTGTATGCCATAGTCGATACATTGGCCATATTTGAATAGTAATGTTTTACTCTGACATTAATTTCCTGCAATAAAATTGAGATTTTTGGAGTTATCAATCGTTTCCACGTGGTGCCGCATAAAAAAATCTGGGAGCTGGGGTTAGGTTAACACTTTGATCTGGAAGCAGGCTCACTTCAACTTATTTGTTTGTTTCAAACTGCGCACAGCATCGACTCAAGGGTACTCCATCCTGCTGATAAAATATGTCACTCGAGGGATTTATTCAGATACAAAGAACACCTGCTGCACTCAGGTGAATTTCAGCGTCACTTGTTTGTTACTCAAATAGGATAGAACATATAACATGCGATTTTGCGATTGCGAACTACACATTACTCAGCTTTTTCTTCCACTCATATGCGAAATTTCTGATGTACGACGTTACTGAAAATGTGAAAAGTTGCCTCATGCTAAAAGATCAACATTTCAGGAACCACATGGCCGTTCTCAGCTTCTGAAATTTTCTCGTATGACAGTCTTCAGAAGTTTTGCACTGTTTACATCGAAATGTTGAGTGCACTGTTAACCCTTCGTCGAAGTTTCAAGGACACACAAAACTCCACTGAGGTTGGACCGCTGTATATCAGAAATATAAATGCTCCCGATTGCAACCGATTGGACAACGGTTATGTGGCTCAGTGTTAGAGCGTGGATCTCCAGGATCACATCTCCAGAGTTCGAATCCTGGGTGCTCCAAACATGTGGTTAGGAATGGCTGAATGATTGCGGCTGAAAAGCCAGAAATGAGGACATCAGTCTCCACCGTCCTCATCGATATCTCCCTCTATAAATTATTATTTGCGGTGCGACTGGCCGGGTCGATTCTACACTGGAAGCCATGGCACAATGGGAGGAGTAAGTCCAGTAATTCAATCGGTCAGCATTCTTCTAACTGATTACTATTTCACGATCGCAACTGACTGGACAAACAGGTCCCTGGATCCATGATAAGGCTCTGGCTTAAATAGCCAAAAACGGCGTGTTCGAATCCCAGCCTGGGGTTGGGTATGGCTGGCTGATGCTGACTAATAAACTAGAAATGGCCATTCCAGTCTCCATTCATTTATTGGTAGCTTGTCAATCGATCCTAACTGCGCAAGAATTACAAACTCCTGATGCGACTGTCCTCAGCACACAGTTACCGTGCGTTACCGCTGCGAGTTACACCGTTAGTAGCTGTTCGAAAATTTTAGAAGAATAAAATTCTCCGAACTAGCCCTACATTGTCATGCTTCTGATTCATATCTTGTCCTCCCATCACAGTAAAACCTGTTGAGTCTGTTCGATGTGCCTGACCAGAAAACTAAACTGTACGTTTCGAAATAGTGCAAAAAACCTTGTGTCAGCAAGTATTGAATGTGTCTTTGCAACATAAACCTCGGGTGACGAGTTTAGAAGACCTTGAACTTCCGAAAATACTGAAGATTCATAGTCCCACCTGTCTACAAAGGATACCCAACAATCGTCCTTGACGGGGTCGAGTACTGAAAAAATCTGCAAGACCTATTACTGGACAAATAGATTTATGCAAGAGATTTATCCAAGAGTTGAATAAGCATGTGAACAAAATCAATAAGACAATAAACAAGTCGAGGCACGTGAGAAACCTCGCGAGAATGTCAACAATGTCGCGATAACAGACTTCTATTTCTGCCAACAGTATGCAATAAGCCTTAAGCCGTTTACGACTGACTTGACATCAAACACCAAATGCTGAGACCTAAAGACCCTACTCACAGCGACAGAACAATCAATGGTGAACTGCAGCCCACTATCCCAAGACTGGAGTGAGTGGTTCGTTGGTCACACGAAAAAATGCCTTGAAAGAGCTACTATACGCGAAGAACGTCTCGGAATCCGTTAGCCGCCTTCTCAAGCCACTGGGAGTTGGCGTTACACACCGACCAGAAGCAACTCTCGGGCACCAAGTAAAGAGGCCGAAAGACCCGCTGCCACGTCAGGAAACGTCTGGAGTCTTTTACCAAATCCGGTGCCCTTTTTGGACAAATCAACTACTTCAGAGAAACTGGGTTTATACTCAGGACGCGGGTGGTCGCACATGCGGCAGCATTGAGGAGGAGGATGAGGAGGAGGAGGAGGAGGAGGAGAACATTTATTCGCCGGTTGCAGCTCATACGACTGGACCCGACCACACCTTTAACTCAGAAGAGGCCGAAAGTATCGCAAGGACTGACACCTTCTTGAGCGATGAACTACTCCAGTCTTGCTTCTGTGACCCACAGTCGATTAATAAGCGCAATGATCTCTTGGCTCCATATTCTGCACTGCGATTTTACCTGGGCGATATCGCTTGCCACACAAGGAGGATGTGCGTCACCAGCAGACCTGGGTGATAGCGAGTCAAACGGCCAAGTAAGCTTCACGGTAAAGATCGATGATGGTGATGAAATCACGGCCATTAACGACTCGTGTACGAACCGAAAAGTGGTCCTCGTATCAACTACGATCCCCGGCGATGAACATGAGGACTGCTAACTATAGTAGACCTGTGGTTGCCTGGCAACCACGCCCAATCGAATCTTTGCCATCTGAACTGCTTTCTGGAACTAGCTTCCTTGCCTCTACCGGTCTCTATTCGATCGTCAGTGGAGCTAAAGTTTCGTCTTTGAAGCCAATAATATGAGAGTTAGTCTGGTGCTTGAATTTGCTTGTCGGTTGGCATACTTAAGCTGGCCATAAACATGCACACTTTCTTCCGGACTCTAAACCTACTGTCAAAATCAGTACGGACAGGGTAATCGGGAGAAGAGAGCATTGTCATGACTGGGTTCAATGACTGGGTAGAGAAGTGAGAACGAACCAGAAGAAGAGCCCGCAACCAGCCTGGGAAAGTTGTTCACCAAAGCGCTCAGGAAGTCGGGTACAATTCCGTCGGGCAACAACGACAGACCTGTCCAACCGATGAGGATATGGTGGTCAACAAGTAAGTTGACTGCTGCATCTAGAACGGCAGGAAAGACGACAAAGTTCATGCATACCCGCCAAAGAACCAGCAATATGTAACGAGACTGAATAGATAAGTGGCATCGGGAACAGTCATTTGACTGATTTGATGATAGAAATGAAGAGGTTTCTGTTGCGTCAGTACAAATAAAATGTGATCCGGGATTTCGCCTCCTCTTCTTCGTCTTCCTCTACGATGCCTGTGAATTATGTATTGTTGAAATAAATTTCTTGATATAAAACTGCTTAGAAATGCAGATTCTATTCTGTTTTTGATAAAAGCTTCAACAAAACATAGTTCTGAAAAGCATTTTACGAAGTGGTGAGTTTTTGGAAATTCCTTCTAATGCAGCTGGCCGTTTGGGTCAGATTTGCAAACTCACCCAAACATGAAAACTCCTAGCCGAGAAATATCAACGTCCACAAAAAACGTTGGCAAGTAATATGCCTATGACCCGCTTAAAAATGTCTACAATTCATTACCTCTGTAAAAATCGCTTGAAGTAGATAGTTTTTTGTTGAATCTGTGCATAGTTAACCATTTTTCAAGGTAACGTCAAGGAAAACATGGAGGAGTTTGACCGGTGTTTGATTTTCTCGAAAATTTGGAATAGAGTTTCTACTGAAAATGAAAGGACTCACTTTTCTCTTGCTATTGAAGTGTTTTTTGCTACACTTGTTTACGCTTTAGGCCCCATTCTAAGATAACAAGTGCACAACAGAGTGGCCGAATATATGTACTAAGATTTGACGAAAAATGTCAGTCTTCTGCCCGCACCGTTTCATGTTTCCTTATTCGTTCATAGTCAACCGCATACAGAAATTGCCTGGACACCTTTCGAATACGGCGTGATAGAACAAATTGATGGCGTGTCGCTGCTTCTCATATATATGTTAATTTACGGTCCCGATTATCGGTGTGGCACAAATCGTCACAAATTTGCAAAACTAATTTTTTTAACACTGAATCTGCCCTCGTTTTCTGAAAACATTACGATTGCTCATATCTGCATTAACCGAATTTTCTTGAATGCAAGCTCAAATTTTCTGTTCCCTGAAGGAATATATTTTAAAAAAATTCCGGCACATAGTAATGCTCGTTTATAGTACAACGTGCAAAAACGAGAGGTTTTGATCCGTTCCTTTCAATAGCCTATAAAACTTATTGAATCTCAAGAAACGTCAAAATTTGCCCAGTTCTAGCACATGTTTCCCTTTAATAAGCAGATCTGAAGTGAACTCACATTTAGTCAACAGCTTTCTGCGTCTGAGATCAATTCAACAAACAACATTTACAAACTCAAAGGCCATACTACCACCGCAAATTTCAATCTCGATATTTAATGAGCTAGACTAGTTGTTGCGCTGGCGTAAACTGCTTCATTGCCTTATCAACTTACTAACATTTCACAAATATCTCACACCAGATAGTCAATTAATGTCTGACAGAGCATGACGTCTTTTAAACAATGTACGAATGTGCGTTGGCTATTGGGCAAATTGGTAGGGACTGATTATATCCCACTCCTAGCCGGTCTTGGGAGCAGGAAACGCTCAAAAATCCCAGTTAAATTAGGTTGAGGGTTGATGTTAGAGTTAAAGTAGAGATTATGCTCTGGGTCAAGAAGGTTTATGGTAAGAGGTAGCATTAGAATTGTGGTTAAAGTTTGGGTAGGTTAACTGATAGGGTTAGGACAGAATTGTGCCCTTCCTTGAATCGAGCAAAAAGCTACCTTTATTACTCATATGGAGCATTGCTGTTCTCCTGTCTTTTTGGGAGATCGGAGAGGCATTTAACCGGTACATTTTTATAAATGATTGTGGAAAAAACATTTTATAAATGATTGTGAAAAACTGTTTTTATCAGCTACTATACACAGTCGTTCAATTTCAGACCCTTTAACATATCTTCGATGAATCTTTAGCCATGCCTTAAGCCTGTGATTCATCGATCTGTCATTGGTCAAACTAATAACCTTCTGCTTCTCAATCCAGATTCCCTTCTGCAAACTTCCCCTCCGAATATTAAAGTTAGACCGATAGCGAAACCTACATTCACCACGATGGTTTCGAGTCTGCGTAAAAGTTGAAAGACCTGGACTGCACTGGTGCAACGAAGCTATCAAAATCATGTATCCAAACTAACACTGAAAAGATCATCCGACAATGCTGTCCTGTGAGCAGAAACTAATCTAGCTTGGCAATGTGGTTTAGTTTATTCTGTATACGGACTAGCCAAAATATGGACATATTGGACGTTTGATCGATCCTCTTGCTGCAATCCGCGTGAAATTTCGACTGTTTCAAAACAATGCTTCTGTCAAATCCCAACTTGATTAACTACTTCGGTGCCAGGTACTAGAAGAATACTAGGGAGAGGACGGGGGAAATACAGCTACCGTGTTTGAACTTCAAGCCAGTTTTATCAATCTCTGCATACATTTGTGGTTCATGGACTTGTGTCCATTCTCCACCTTCCTTCTTGCCCACTAATGTGTCACCTTATTTTGAAAATGGGCTTCTTATCTGCTTGGTTTCTATTCTCGCAGTCGTCTCCATTCTATGGAGAAACTTTGTTCCGAATAGCCGCACAGTCTATCCGCAAATAGATCCTAAGGCGAAGGTGAAGTCATCCTTAAAATGTCATTCCCACAGCAGAATTTTATCTTCCTTCCAAAACTTGCATGTACAGGACGCGTTTCGAGCATGTATTATGCAAACTATTATGATTACGAGATTCGCAACCCCATTAAACTCAGCAGCACGTCCGTGTTAAGGCTATTTAGAAACACTTCAGCGAAGCATCCATCGGTACCGAACGAAGCATTAAATTCTACTAATTTTTTTCGGAGATCTTGAGCATTTTAACAGGTTGTTATCCTTAGTGGACAAACGCAGTCTACGATTTTCATTTCACTATGTCAGTCCCACCTGTGCAATTTATCGCAGCTATTGGAGTTAAATGATAATATGCTGGCAACCGCATTCAGCAGAGGACTTTCCCACGGTAAGATCGGTGGGGCCGGCAGCGTGGGAACCGTCTAGGTCACATCATGTCTTAATTGGTGTACTCCTAATCAACTATTGCCTAACTAACCAGTTTCCAGCCAAGCCATGTTTTGCCCCTTCAGCCCTTGTCATTCTCGCCTCCCCCTTCACTTTCCCCTGGCTGAGAACACCAGATTCGCAGATTCTAAGGTCCCTCCATAAATTATGTGTATATCCGTCTTTTCAACCGGATGAATTAGAAATCTCATATGCGATTGGAAGAAAGTCTGCTAGACTTGATCCTAACTACCGCCTCCTAACACGATAATTCTCCGCCTCCCCGCATACAGGTCCAATTTTAATAGGACATAGAGGGGGGGATAAAATATGCAGCATTTTGAAGTGTCATTAAGAAATGTACAGTAAAAAGGTTTGCTATTCATTGTGGCCAGTGTACACATGAACGAGGGATGAGAGAAAGCAAATGAGGTTACCAAAAGTGTATAGCCAATAGGAGCACAGTCTGAGTTTCAGTGCCTCTATATCAATCTATGTCTGGCCTTTTGCCAGAAATGGTTATATGAAACGTGGATAGACCGATGTACGGCAGGAGATATGTCAGAAGTCACGACGCATGGGGCGATAAGACTGCGCACAAATTGATTCAGAGTGAAGTGGATGGAAAAAATTATCCATCATCAAAGTGCCTTCCCCCTCGAGAAATGTCCTTGTACTTTGAGGTCAACTAAATGGCATAAGAAATATCGGCATTACAAGTTCGCACTTGAAGGAGGCTTTGTAAAATAGACATAGCTGTTTAAGCAAAGCAGAAAAAATAATCCGATAAAAGTACAACATGACAGGGAGAGGGTAAGCATCCGTAAATCTCAAGAGTAGACGGTAAAACCTTTGGAGAAATGTCAAAGGATGCAGGACTGCTAAATGTTCGCAGTGGAAGAGCACATTTGACTGATTTTTGATCACTTAGCAGAAGACTATTTCACAATGATCATGATGCAAACTACCTTTCAGAAGCTGGAGATGCGTTTCATTTTTAACTACCTCGTCAGGTGGTAGTTGAACCATTTCAGATAAGTTAAAAAGAGATGAAGGGACATGACGGAACCTAAGAGCATTCCAGAGTAATTAGATATAGGAGTAAAGTTCTAGCTGCTACACTGGACTACTGATTGCGGAGGAAAAAAGTAGACTTTTAAGCCAAGAAACAATCCAGCCAGCAGAGGCGCATGGAGATGTTTTTTGAAGGATGGAGGCAAGGGAATAGTCACAAAATGGAAATGCTTGCGGGCGAAATTATAATTCATTAGAGATCTTGCCACCGGGTAGCCATGGTTTTGATGATAAGTTATTAAGAATGGCACTGAAAACAGAGAAAGTTATCAACGCGACTATGAACGTCCCAATTAAAAACTGGGTTATTCGTTGCATGCCGGTAGTAAAGGCCACTTGTATGATTATAGGTTAATAATAATTATGCTGACAGAAAATTCTGGTATGATTTTAAGTCAGTAAAAACGGTACGCCGAAAAGTGGATGGCGTTACTTGGACTCTACTCGTGAAGGCTGGCTGACTTGAAGTCCTAAATACGATAAGTCCACTTATTTTAACTCTACGAAACAAAAATCAACATTCAAGTGTGAATTCCAGAGTGAATGGTAGTTATAAGCCAATCTTACCGAAATTTAAAGTTCCGTGTAATTTGACCAGTCTGATCTATCTGAAAACGGTTCCACCGATCGGGGATTGTGAGGGACGTGGATGCTCGGTAAGCCGATAAATCTCTTAGGGGACGCGTGTGACGAGGAGAAAGAAAAATAACGTTAAAGAAAGAAAGAGAGGATGAGGACAAGAGGTTGGTTGGTAAGGATGACTTATATGGCCCCCTAAACAGGAATTATGACCAGGAACTGCCTGCAGTACATGCTTGCTTGTGCCAAACTCCAGGGAAAATAGGGTTTATGATTAGGGTTAGGGTTGAGTATGGGAATACGTTTAATTTTAGGGTTAGTGTTAACTCTAAGGTTGGGACAAGAGGTTGGTTGGTAAGGATGACTTATATGGCCCCCTAAACAGGAATTATGACCAGGAACCGCCTGCAGTACATGCTTGCTTGTGCTAAACTCCAGGGAAAATAGGGTTTATGGTTAGGGTTAGGGTTGAGTATGGGAATACGTTTAAGTTTAGGGTTAGTGTTAACTCTAAGGTTGGGCCTAAGGGTATGGTTAGGTTTGTATTAGTTGATGAAAGCTCACCGATCGCTAACGGAACTCACTCGTTCCGTTCTGCCTTGAGACTCACTCGCAAGCCCGCCAGCAGCCGCACAGCGGCTAGTAGTAGGCTAGGCAGATTAATATTGCCGGCAAAGACAAGGCAGACTGGAATGGCCATTTCTGGCTTATTAGCCGTCTTCAGCCAGTCATACTCAAACCCCAGGGTTGAACCCCACGTCTAACTCTAACCATTGAATCACAGACTCGTTATCTTGCCGGTTTAAATCGGGAATATTTACTTGCAATCGTTGGGTTTGGGGTTAAGTTTAAGGTTATGCGTTATGTTTATGGTAGGCTAAGAGTTAGGGTTGAGACACGGGAATAAGTACCCTTCCTGGAATTATGCCCAATGCCAAATGTATTACTTCAGCGGAGTGTTCCTAGTCCCGTGTTGTTTTAAGAAGACCATATAAGTTATCCTTACCGGTTGATCTGCTTCTCCAACCTAAGTTTTGTGCAAGATGTCACTTCGTTTTTATTAGATACCACCGAAGTGCCCAGGTGTGGAGGATCCTCCAACTTTTCTCTTTTGATATGAGCTATTTTAAGTGTCTTGGCGTATTTCAAGAAGCGCATCCCTGTTAGGCGAGAAATAAGATGAAAACTTTTACTGACCTTATATCGCTTATAAATGGTTGTGAACCGTTCTTCATACTACTTCAAACTGCGCCAGCACTTGCCAACTGTCTCCTAAGTCCCTTTGCCTGGCAGGTACAAATCCTACATGCTGGCTTACCCAGATGCGTGCCTTAGCCTCATCACAGTGAGGCTATGTGAGAGAGCCCCACTGTGCGAGAGAGCCCTTGCGGATCGAGCTGGGGGGGGGGAGGAGGATTACAGTTAGGCGGGTTTTCATATGAAGGCGTCCGTTTATTTGTTCAAGTCTCAGCGCTGGTTTGAGGCACCGTGGTCGGGTGGCCGATGTAAGGTTCGGTTCACATGATCGTGAGGGGAGTCGACGGGGTGGGGGAAGTGTGATCTCAGTTTCGTATTGTTCTTAGAGTTCCGCCCTCATATTTGCCTCCAGTGCAGGTCCGAGCTTTTAAAGGATGTAAATGTCAACCTCGATGGTCACCGACTAGGTCGTCAGGTAACAGCACATCTCGGTAACGTCACGGCTGCACTCACTATGTCTAGTTAGGAATTTGGTCTGAAAGCTGCCCTTTCTTCAGTTGTCAAGCGACCGACGTAGGGAGTTTGGTAAAGCATAACTCACTACCATTAGGAAAAAGACCTGTTTAGGTAGCCTTTCATGAGGTGGTGCCTCCTTGAGAAGGGACTGCAATTGTTGCTTAAATTGGAGTGCATATATGGTGGGTCAAGTTAATCTCTTTTAACAACCCGTACGATGGCCTGAGAATCATGCGATAAGCATAACTGTGAAGGCAAAACGTGAATTCCGAAAAAGCGGACTACTTGGGCATTAACGTCACCCTAGAGAAGCATCTGAACCGTTCAATTTCAATATCAATGCTGCATGACTTTCTTCACCTTTCATTTAAGAATGAGTATGTGCGTTTATAAAGCCCTCAACAGGTCATTTTTTTTCTGAAATCTAGGTAGGACATTAAAGTGTTTTCAGGATTTTTTTAACTTTTTCAGTAGCTTCTGAATTTCTCCGACTACATCATCGGGTTTGATATGGGACAAAAATACCTCGACAGCCGACTCACCCTTTTCTTGGGAGGAATAGTATAAAACAGCGTTCACAATAGGCAGACTCGATATATCTATGGTACCTGACATGGAAAGCTCGTTCGTTCAACAGAAAGTTCTTTTCGCGCGAATCAAATTACAGTGACAGATATATGCACAGTATTGACCACAGCCTACCTTTTAAATCCTCCAAAGCCACAAAAGCAAGACCCTGTTGAAAGAACCGTGGTCTTTATGGGTTATTCACTTGAGTTTGCACACAGCTCCCTTTTTTGCCAGCCACAAGAAGGCTGGGGCTTCTCCCTCGTATATTTGCTGTTGTCATTTTAAAGCATTTTTAGGGTGCAGGCGTAACTCCTTTTCATGGACGAGAAAATGAGAACTAGATATAAGTTTGGTAAGATGCGGGGTAAATATGCCTTGTATGGCCACCTGAACAGAACGCTGAAATAGGAACCGCCAGCGATACATGTCAGTTTGCGCCAAATTCCGGGGAAAGTTGGTTTATGATTAGGGTGAGGGTTAGGGTTAAGTTTTGGGTTAGGGTTTATTTCGGCGTTAGGGTCAGAAGTAGGCTTACGGTCAGGGTTTGGGTGCGTGTCAACTGTAGGGTTTTGGTTTAGGGTAGGGCTGGGGTTAGCATTATATTCAATTAAGTTTTCTGTTAGGATTAGTGCTTGCGCTAAGACACGGGAATATTTACCCTTCTGAAATTCATCACATGTAAGGCGGCCATACAAGGCATCCTAACCAAATACGGAATAACCACCTTGTACCCATATGCATGCTGTGTTACTGGCAATTCAGCAAAGCGACTGTGACCTTCAGTCCACATACAGCCCTACAAGACAAATATCTGCTTTATCACAAAGAAAATTGCGCCTGTTCCTATTAAAACAAACCGTAGCACAACATCGAGAAGAAAGTTGAACGGTTAGTCACACTACCGATATTTCGACTGTCACAAGTGACGACGTCAACGTATGCCCAAAGTGAGTTCAACACTGGTGACTTACTCGTAGGTTATTTTATAACGGGGCAGGCTCGCGTAGAATCTACTGCACTCGGCCCACTCATACTCATCTAACTCCGATGGCAAAATAAAACCCAAATTATCAAAGCTAAACAGCCCGTCTATGCGTGTCAAACACTGTACGTACAGGGCTAAAGTAAGAGGACTCGGCCCTCCCATGGTTGAGAACGCCACAGAAGGCCACATCAAGAAGAGCCATTGCAGCCCGCAGCTCAGCTCTCAATCACTCCAAACATACTCTCCTGAGGAACCATTTGTTCTGTCAGTTGGCAATATTCCAAGTCGCGCCTCAGCGCGCGGTGATAGGTTCAAACTCGTCAGATTTAGTATAGTGAGAAATGCGTTTATTCACCGGTGTGTGTTCGTGCGGAGTGGCTGACTGGCGGACGGAGGCTCCGGCACGCCCACTATGTGGGATCCGAGCCAGGTGCGGCAGCACGCTTATGGTCGGCTCCGGCAGAAACTATCCACATGCGCCCGATCCGACCTCCGGTCTCCTTGACACTGTCATGAGAATGCGGTAGCTGCAGCGTAAGTCTACTAGCACTTAAAACGCGCAAGTTACCGTACCTGCACATCTCTCAGATGGAGCACAGGCTGGATCTCGTCGAAATCGACAATTGAACTCTCACTTCGTCATGAGGACGGATTGCCAGCGTCGGTCTCATTTTCTATTTCCTTCCCCCGATGCTCCTGTCGACTGTTCATAGGATTGGGTTTAATCTTATGCAAGCCACTTTTAATAGCTTGCATTCACATGGCATGGCGAAGAAGGATGTACCAAGCTGCCGTCAAATAGCAATCTTAGAGTGTCCCGCTGAATTCAAATAAGAATCTTGGTACTTTGTAACGTCTTCGGTAAATAGTAATTATATTCTCCCCTTTTTTGCTTTTAGTCCTAAACTGCCGCAAAATAGAAGAATCTAAGCCATTCAGCCGTCCACCGAACCGTGCTGGTCCATGCAGATGTCTTCTCAAGAGTTCAAATTAACTTAAAATGACTTCCTACAAAGATACGGGGATAGGAACGCCCCGTAATACTGTAAGCCTTGCCTTAAATTTCACGAAAGTTGCCCTTATCCGCGCTCCTACCTAAAAGCTAACGCTAAACTCATCCGAACCATAACCTCCCGTTTAATCTGGGGTTCCTCTGATCATGTCCTGCTGACTTACTTTCAGCTCCAAGTACCTTTAATCCAGAGTTGGTGCCTACGGCATATATATATGGTTTCAACTCGACTGCTTTTTGACAGACCCTGGGTCTGCAATGCTCCGTTAGTTGGGGGTCTTCTACTATTCTGTTTACTATCGTAGGAAATGCACACATCGATGAGGTTACGGGACATGCTCGACCCATTGCGCAGCGACCAGTAATGGTGAAGAAATAAGTACTGAAGGGAGACGGTGACTGTCGTTTCTGACTGTCTTCAGCCGGCCATAACCAGCTCCAGGTTTTGGACTATCTGGGATTCGAACGCCCATTCTTTAACCATTAGGTTTTGCCCCAAAGCTCAACTAGTGAACCACAGGCACGTTTTTCACTTGGTGGTGATCGCTAATATTCCGTTCTCAGTTGAATGAAATCGTATCTTTCCCTTCTCTCGGTTGTACGTAGTCACTTATTGACAGGCATCTATATACACAGTTCTTCGCGTGTAATAGTTTGAGGGCTTCCCTGACGTGTTCTAGACTTTCGAAAAGAGCAATCGTTGTAGTCAGATACATGCGTTGTATTCTTTCCTGTGCTTCTAGTCCTAGTTAGGATGACTTCCAAGGTCACCTAAACAGGGCATGGAAATAGGAACCGCGCGTAAAACGTGTGGACTTGTGCCCAAATCCAGATAAATTAAGGTTTAAGGTTAGGGGGTAGGTCGGAGTTGGGTTAGGGTTAAGACACGGGATTATTTACCCTTCCTGAAATTTATCGGAAGTGGGCAGAGCGTTACTGTTTCCGTGTCCTGCTTACGCAGCCATAAAAGTCATCCTTACACCAGTCCTTATTACTCTATTCTTAGGGATGCCGAATTTACTGTTGTAGTTTTACCGGCCTTTGCTGGACTACATAATTCCTATCTACGGAATGTACAAACTAACACGCTACTCTTTGAGCCATTTGGTGAGTATGTTCTTCAATTTAATGACTCAACTTTATCTTCTCTTCTCCGTGTACTAGGGGTGGAGAACTGTAGTTTCCAATGAAAATTCTCATTACGTCAGAATACGTGCAGCATCCTGGCTCAGCCATAGAGCCAATATTGACGAAAGAAAGTCGTTGGGATTCACATGGACCAGGCACATTTCCCGGTTGTGACAATAAACTGTCAGAGAAGCGATGTTAATTTGTCCACTTGACAATGAGCGCCGACCTTGGTAGGGTGATTTCGACCGCACGGTTCTGAGAGAACTACGAACCGCACGCCACTTGGATCCTGGCCGTTTATAGCGCGTTGAGGGTCCTCCCCCAGCCTGCGCTCCAAATAGACGCCATGCCAACGGTCGTAAAGGTGGGACCATTGGGGAAATTCCCACTCCACCACCCCACTGTGCGAATGAATGTTATTTCAAGCTACCTTGGCAGCCTCTGATTGCCTTGATGTCCCTGCTGTTAGCCCTGGCACCTGGCGAAGTCCATCGGGTGTCCGCCTCACCGCCATAGGCACGGGGGGGGGGGGCGATTGGTAAAGCACGGGTTGCTGTGTGCAGAAGGCAGTGATTACGTCAATGCCGTGACGGTGACTGTTGGGATAGGATAGGAGGCTGCTACCGTCCACCGGCCAGTGCTGACAACGCCACCAGTGGGGGAGGAGCGGGTGGTAAGGTGGACGAGGGGTCGGACTTATGGGGCAGGGGGGGGGGACGTCTCGGTTGGCGGGGGCGTTACGAGGCCCTATTATGACGCCGCTTGTTGGCAGCAGTAGTGCGACGGCCCGCCGGGTGGGACCGGCTAGACAATGCAGATAATCAAACTCCTACAGGCATCGGACCCTCTTTGGCTCACGTGGGTGCAATTCGAGCCACTAGTAGGAGCTATCACGATCCACGTGCGATAGCATGTGCCGAATGTGTACGTAATAAGAGACGCACAGGAAAACGGACACAGACAGCACTGACAGCAATGCCTAAGACTGAATCGACACCTGCTTAGTTTTCTGCTCACCCCTGTCTAGCGTGGAATTGGATGCCAGGAAGCCAACGTACCCCATGTCAATGAAGTCTTTATCAGCTCTTCCCCGAAAGCACCCGAAATGATCCGCTTTGCTAAGAAGTGGAAAGCACAAAACAGATTTCAAGTGCGGATGACAATAAATCAATGGAGGTCGCGTTCGACCGGAATTTACTAGTCTAATCAAAGGGCAGTAGAACCAAACCAGATCAGTGAACGGCAGTCTCGTGGGTCTTCAAATATGCCTTGATCGTAGCGGGCGAACCCCATGGGTAAGCTTGGAGAACGGTAAACACGACAACTAAGTGATTTTGGGTCTCATATCGTGCCTGTGCGGGGTCTAAGAATGGCCGACTAATGACTACAGATAAACTTGAAACGTTCATTTAAGTCTTATTGTAGAAGTTTATCTGGACGTCCGTTTTTGACTTCTTCTGCACATCCCATCGTCAGCCGAATCCTGCAAGTTTGACTTCGAGAACGACTTTTCGAAGTCTGGAAAGGTCCTAGTCCTTCATCAACCCTCGTTATTGATGTAGTCATCAAAATATTCAATAAATTAGGTCGATGTTGTGAAGACGAAGTTTCGTTTAACCTCTAAATAGAGAAAACGAACTAGTTTAGGCAAACTAACGATAATTCGACTGGAAAAAGTTAGGAGTAAGATCTGCGGCTTACTGACTAATTTAAAATATTCGGGGAGCCTCAGGGAACCTTTGTGCGATCGGCATCAAGGACAGTATTCCAGTGGGTGGTGTGTATAATAAGTTGGGTAAGCATTGCCAGGGCTGGACTCCTTCCACCACCAAACCAAACACTTTGACCTGCAGAGGCATTTATACAAACAGTCCTCAACTTATACGAAGAAAACAACTTGAAAGGTTTAGCATGCCCTACACTATCTTCAAAACGAAGTCCGACCGAAGCTCGAAACAACTGTACTGCTCACTAATGCACAAGAAAGTCGATATGGGCAACACAAGACCGTGTTAATTGCCCTCTGCCAGAACAGCGATACTGGCTGGTACTGAAGGTAAGGCTAACATGAGAAATTAAAGTGGTCCAATTTTGAAAAACTCGTCGGCCTCAGTGGGATTCGAATCCAGGACAGCAAAGGGAAGGCTTTAGTACAGCCGACGCTCTAGCCACCTGAGCTACCAGGCCCCACCTAGCCTACTGCAACGTATGGACTCCACCAATACAGTACGCTGACTGCCTAAGCAGGATTTCCTAAGCAATCAACCCGTACTCTGCCAGATGACTACGAGGCGCAAGTAATTAGCAGAGGTTGAGAAAGTCCATAGGTTGGTCATCGCACACTGAAAAGCTAAAAAATAGATGGAGTAGTAAATATGTGGGTTGCCCATCAGCAGTAGCGTGTTCCATCCTCCAGATTTACATTTATTTACACACCACCCATGAGTGGAGAATGATTTTACGAGACTGAATCGTCGTGAAGTCAGTCTTGAACCAAGCCTCCAATATAGGTGTATAATCGGAAACAGGGTTGAAAATCAATGCGTTAACGACAGTAGTTTTTGATCAGGGCTACTTGGTTCCCGAGACCAGTTGGGTGGGTTTGGCGTAATACTGGCAAAATTAGGATGTACTTGGGTTGTCCTCTGAAATACTACTCTTTCCATCACTGAATAAGCTTTGAATCCTTTCGCTTAAACGCATAGTTCCCATGTGCTCATGTCGTACATCAAATTATCTATAACTAACGAAAACTTTCGCTTAAGATGAAACTCCAAATAGCCCAACAAAAGGCTTGTCACAGACCACGCTATATTTGATTTGATCAGGGCCAACTCGAGTGTTAAAGATGCTACCTTTGACCGGCAACTGATGAGGGCAGAAAATGACTACGTATTTAATGTCCATTGGAATATTTTTCAGCAGAGGCAAATAAACGACTTCGTTTGCAACTAACAAAGCATAAGCTAGCAGGCCGATAGTCTCAGTGGGGGCAAGTTAAAATCTCCTTGTTTCCAGGCCTGTGTTTGAAAATTAGCTGTCTGATAACAGCTAATAAACCAGAAACAAACCTTCTGGAATCGCCATTCTTGCACTGTGTGGGTTCTAGACTGCCTCTAGTCTCTAGAAATTGGGCGAAGTAGGTGGAGTTTAATTCAGTGTGACTTCGTCCACCCCTTTGGGTTTCCTCCGTTGCCCCACCGCGGTTCCCCCAGCCCTGGATGAGTTAGCACATTGTTTTAGACTATTGACATGAGCAGATGTAGAGAACAACTCGCACGCTTGAGACAGTAACGGCCCATATCCACGTAAAATGGACTTCAAAATGGCCACACCTGTTCTGCCGCAAGTATCCATACCTTTTCGAGACATTCTTCTACATTGTGCTTTTTATGCAGTATTTTAAACAGTAGTTTACGAATTTCTGGGCTCCTTTTTGCGTATCTGATTCTATATGACAGTTCCACCGTCGAGGTCCAACGATGTCCACTGTATGTTCCTCAGCAGGGTGGTGTAGGGACGGTGACTTGCGCATTGATTCGTTTTAAGTGTTAGTAGACTTGTAATGCAACTACCGCACTCTCACTTCCCTGGTGCTTGAGGCGTAGTCGGGCGCAGGCGGCTGGCGCGGCCAAAGACGCCCCTGACCATGCCGCCACGCCTGAAGTGGGAGAGCCATAAATGTTAAGAGCGGTTGGTTTCGCATGAGCCTGTACCTACGCGTGCCACCCCTCCCGCATGCTCGGCCTTTGTTATGGGAGCTCACCCCGAATAACGCCTGCTCTGTCGTGATCTGGTCCAGCACATCTAACAAGCGGTCCATTTAGGAAGTACTGGTGATATAAAGCGGGGGGGCGAATGACGCGAACCTCCTGTATTACACCATATACATAATTGCCTTGTTAGTAAGCCCGAAATAATTCAAGGGGACTTAAGAGCGTAGGCAGAAGGCCCTAAATACGCCCTCCCAGTCAGTGTATTGTGATCCAGACACTCGCATAAAGGTCTCTGTAAAGGCTATGCCAGCTAGAAAATCACCTGTAAACGTTGGCGCATTAATAGAAGTTACCTTGCGGAGTCTCTAGGGGATAGAAATGGAGGCATTAATCTGCCCTCTCTGAATCAGTGCCCACGATCAGGAAGTCTGGAGAAAACTTCGGTGGGCGCTTTTGACCCCGATAGCTGTATATCAAGAAAATCACCTGCTCCCTGTATTGGACCGATTCTCAGCCGATCATATTTGTTTTCAAAAAATCAGAAAAGAAGCCTCGGAGACAGGGCAAAAGCGCTCCACTTTAATCTCACAGGGGAAGGGCAACCCACATCGTGAAAAGTAAAACTACCCTCACCCAGAAAAAGCCGGCAGCTGTTCAAACGTCAAGATAATCGAACACAGAAATCGGTTCCTTTTCGACTCAAAGCTACCTCCTAAAATTATCTGGTCCGATCTGGTTGCTCAAGAAAGATGTTTAAAAGTACACAAAAATGACATTGTACACATTGTTTCCGCAAAAAAACAACAACTATCTTCTTTGTCTACTGCTTTCTCCGTTAAATCACCATGGTCTCCAGAGCTCTCTTTTCCGAGGTGAACTACCAGAGTTTACACCTGGCTGCTGCCCACTATGAGCGAAACACTGCACTGCCGGAGACGACAGTGAAAGGGATGGTGATGTCTCAGGAGACTGACGAGGGCTGCTTTCCGGTGAATGTGGGGCCTCAACCACCGCTGATGAGGCGAATGATGCCGACAGCGAGACAGAACTACTACTTGCGACAGTATCAAGCCGGCGACACTGGTCCGCCAGCAGTCTGCAGGTGGGTGAGGTGTAGTCGGGGACTCGCAGAGAGGCAAGGGGTGATAGGAGGCAAAAGGAGGGATCGAGGCTTCGAAGAAAATTTCCAGCAGCCGGCTGACGCTGTTTGTCCAGAAGGCAGAGTAGGAGGGGTAGTAGTTCGGTTGATGGCAGGCGACTAAGGCAGTCGTCCGTGAGCTGGCGTTGGGTTTGGAATAGGCCTCTGAGGACGGCCTCACAAGCAGTGTATCCCGCCATAAAACTGATCCAGGGAGCATTCTGTGTCCAATTTGATGACTGGTTGCTGAGCTTCTTAGCCCCTGTAGGCAGGAGATAAGGTGTACCTAAATTAAGCGCTTTATAAGTTATGAAACTGTAATACGTACATAGTTCATTTGACTCAATTGGGAAAAACTCGGCGACCTCCGTGGGATTTAAACCCAGGACAGCAAGGGAAGGCTTTCAGTACAGCCAACGATCTAGCCGCCTGAGCTACAAGGCCCCACCGGGAGCCGTGAGTTTAAATCACACTTGGGTCAACTTACCCACCCAGCCTACTGCAACGTATAGACCCCCAATGCTGGCTGTCGAAGTAGGGTTTACTAAGCAATCAATCCAGAATCAATCAATCCAAAATCCACCAGCTTACTGTATCACGTTTGACAGATAATTAGTCGTTAAATTGGTCGGTCGATCCGAATGGTCACTTCACTGAGTTGGCATGTAATCATGTACTCATTCATACATGTAATCACCCAATTATTGGTATTCATCTAGGTCCCTGCGCCGAGAACATTTAAATAAAACCACAGCGGAAAAAAATAGGGGATTTATTCATTTAAGGCACTTTATGCAGTGAACAATACTTCACAGGACAGTACACACATAGCTTAAGTATTCTTTGCTACCAAGCGGGATTACCAGGTTGCTGTTGCTGTTTAACGTATTATTATGCAATTGGCCTCCATATCAGTTAAAACACAGCAATTGCTACTTACAAAACCCTCTTCATTCGCAGGCGTTTCTGAAAATCTCTCCTTCAGGAAATTCGGTGTCGAGTGTACAGCCGTACATAAGTTTCAGCGGTCTGTGGGATTCCTTCATCTTTGAAACATGTAAATGTCCATTTGAACGTCAAGTGAAATTCGACTTAAAGTCAGCACCGGAACGTGCGCCCTGACCCCTCCCTTTCGATTCCCACCATTTCGACTGTGCGTACCTATCGGGGGTTCCAAAATGCAAAGTCCAGGTCGCAAGGAACGGTAGCAGAATACATTTTTATCAGTCGGATACCAAGGATATTTAACCGGGTCTTGGTTTTCGTAATGCCGGAGTGGAATCTCCATGCCACTAAAAGGTCATATTTCTAAACAGGGGTGATCTAGGTCACTCGTGGGTTTACTTAGGTGCAGTGAATAAGGCCCAACAGATGTGTTGGTAAGAATGCCTTGCATGGCCGCCTAAACAAGACACGGAAAAAGGAATTTTCCACGATACATGTCACTAAGCGCTAGCTCACAATAATATTAGGTTTGGGTTAAGATAACGGTTGGGATTAGGTTAAACTATGATGTTAATGTTAGAGTTGAGGTAAGGGTCATGATGCGACTAAGGGTTAAGGTTGTTATCATGTTTGTTGTAGGGTTTAGGTTGAGGCTGGGGCTCGGTTTAACATTAATAGGATCATTTAATTTGATGCTAGGGTTAGTTTTATCGTTAAGGCATGGGTATATTTACGATTCCGGAAATTTACCGTAAGGCCACGTGTTTTAAGCGGGCGGGGCGGTTCTAGTCCCGTGTCCTAGTTAGGCATCACTACCGATGTGTTCAGTACGTGGGCGACTCTACGGACAAATGGAGCCAGTGCGACACCAGGCGTGTGCCGGCATACGGTATAGTTACTACGTTTTCTCTGTCCCTACTTTACTCCTTCTGATGGTTTCCGTGGGCGAATTCTGGAGCACGAACATAAAAATAAGTGTTGCACAGACAGAAGTCTTCGTTTGTTCCCACAAAATGACAATTCGACTGTCGTTTCCGAGGATGTCCACCGTGTACTTCACAGCAGTGTGAGCGGAGGGACGGTGACTTGCGTGGGCACCAGTTAATAATGATAGTAGGCTTGCGCAGCACCTACCGCACACTCGCCTCCTCCACTTATCTGGGCCCACTGTCAAGACCGTGCCAAGAAAAACAGAGGTGGGATCGGGCGTTGCGTGAGCCACCATATCCACCCTCCATGAGTGGCATTTTTTATGGCTACGCATCCACAATAAGGCCTGCTCCCGTGGTGGTTCAACGCATCTAACTCACGACTTGCTCTAAGGGCACAGTTTCCACAATACCACAACGGCTTCGCTCATGGAGCGCTGATGATGTCATAAAGAGCTACTAAGAGTTAAGTGGAGCTCAGAATGTTAAGCAAACATGGCTACGGCGTTTTTTGCTGACAGTAGTGTCTGCATGAACAGAATCCCGCCTTCCCCCTAAAACTCTGAAATTAGCAGCATAATCACCAGGTGACCGGAAACGTACGTGTTATGCAGTCGAGCACAAACTTGACAGTCAGGTCCAAGATGTCTGCCTTCTCTAGTTTCTGGGCATTCTGAAATCACAAAAGAAACAATCAGCAAAGTCAATGAAACAACCGCCCCAAAATAAATAAAGTGCATAATATTTCAGTCCTGAAGACGTTTCTTTGACTTATATTGCAGTTCTTCTGCTCACAACCACGTTAAAATAATCTACTACTGCGTTGGGGTCCGAATATACCTAAACAATATTGCCGATCTGTGGAAGCCGATTAAACTGCGCAGCAATTCGTTCTGTTTTTATATGGAAAAGTATCGACAACAACAATTTTTATAGAGAATCTGCATGTTCGCACCGCTTTTTAGAATTAGTCTTCTCTACCGCGTGCTATTTAGTAAGCTAAGACCATTGGTTACTGTTTAGCTCTGATATTGGTTAACTTGTGACTTAATAAAGCATCTTCCTACGTGAACTACAAAGGAAACCAAGGCATTGAAGCCTACAGGGTATATATTTGGTTCAGAGAGAACAGTAAATGAGATTTGAGCTGTACAAAGCAGGAAAGTGTTATTTTGCACCAAAAGAAGGTGCCTTGAATTCATTTGACTTCCAAATAAACGAATGAAAACTCGGAATCACTCAAAATTAACACAAAAAATATCGACTTTAGCATACCGGTTATATTTTGGCTCCTTTTAGCAACTCTGCTGCTACGCAGGACCAATGATACTTGTGAGTAAACTAGGGGCGGTAATTCCTTTTACGGACTTTGAGTGAATACAGTTAAATGCAACATTAAACATGTCAAGTGATGGGACAACGAAACTGGAAGCCACACCCGGTTGAATGGGTGACCTAGCGAAAATTTGCAGCAATGCTAAAGATTTCCATGTGCTTGCCCTAATCTCATAGATCTACACTCAACCCCAACTTTACCGTCAAAGAGACACGATCACTAGAACACGAGATTTATTAGCCAGAGGTTTCGAATTCTCGATCAAATCCATCATCAGGGAGTAAATCCTATAGATAACAAAAACTGGGAAATCTAATGCTCTTATCTGACACTGGATTCCAGAAAGAATACGACTAATAACGCTTTTGTTCCAGTGATCGTGTCTATTTCTTCACAACGACTTCCTGGAACACGCTTCTTCGAGTGTATTAGCTTACCTTCCATTTTAACTTAACCATAACCCTGACTCTAACATTATCAGTAACCTCCATTACCCTGGATACTAGCGATAGGACAGAACTGATCTAAATTTTTCTGCTTCGAAGAGGCAAGTTGATCCGAAAGACTGGTTCGTAAGCAGTCAGTTGGTCATACGCCTGGGAGTGCTTCGGTGCAGTCCGTTCATATAGGCGTTTATCTGCACTTAGCTCGGAAAATTGACTTCCTACACTCACAAATTTTGGGTCTGGGTTTATTGCCTAAATTAGGTAATCCCAAAAGCCGCTGAAATCCACGAACTGGATAATTTATGGTCCACGAAAATCGAAAGTTCTCCCCCGAGCTACCTTGAGAACCTACTGCCAGTTGACCCCATTTAACTTCAGGACTGCAACATGACTACCTAGTAGATGTCAAGAAGCCGGTAATTAACATTCCAACATTCTCTTGAGATATGGATGCCATGTTCTTCAAGTCTTCGCTTTCTTTACTTAGAACTTTAATATTATTATTCAGATTCCAATTATTTTACCTCTTTGAGAAAAGGTTCAGCAACTAGACGTTTGAGTTCCTCCAGGGCCACATTAATTCTCTCTCGACGTCGCTTCTCCATTGCGGGTTTTCGCATCTGCAAAGTGATGAGAAAAAGTAGGCCATACACAAAGCAAACAGGATGGTTTGTCGGTCAAAAACGAAATACAGAAAGATATTGTCAACAATGCCGAGGGGGGACTTGATTTTCCCTCTCTGTCCTTTTAACCGTCATCAGGCAGTCTTCTCGCACCTCGACTCAAAAACCCGTTCTTCGGTGATCGGGCGTAAGTAAATCCGGAATATTACTACTTGAGCCACTACCACGGAGGATCGGTGAGAAAAGCAAGACTTTAATTATCAGAAGGGAAAGGTGGGTGGTATAAACCGCATGCCCACTCTGCCCTGATCCTCTGGGTAGGCCGACGACTGATGTTGAGATGTGGAAATGACTGCTAGATGCCATGTGTAAAGTAAACCGCCCTCTCCCATCTCCGGTCTTCTGACTCTGTCTTCACACCGGGCCCAGATGGGGGTGGAACAGAGAGTGAGGTAGATTCAATGCAAGTCTACTCTCACTATAATCCAGCGCAAGTCACCGTCCTACTGTGGAGCATGCGGTGGGCATCGTCTGACTACGAAAGTCGAACCCTCGCGATTTCAAAGATGACCAAGGGAGCTGTTTTGGCTCGGTTGCCGGTGGATCCCTGGTAAGGCCTTCGGTTATCTAAGGGTTGACGTCATCCTTCGGTACGGGGGCGTGTTGCCGATTTTAGGGACACTAATTAATTACCAATCAAGTGTAAATGGTTTGGTTCAAAAACCTGACTGGCAGTTGCTTGACCTGGCAAAAAACGATGGTTAACGAAGGGAGCAGTTTAGGGAAATACGCATACGAAGGTGAAATGGGAGAGTCTGGGGGGGGGGGGGGCATCCAAGGCGGTTTTTCCGCCAGTCCGTTTGCTGATGTGGGTATTTGGAGTCAAAACACGGCCAATTAATGTTTTTTTAGGCTAATGCAGTTAATGCGCACAAAAATATGCAAGCCAGCCCTTTTCAATTGATAGAAAGTGCACTCGACTGCTGGACTTGGTGATAAAAGCCCTCTCCCTGCTGAAATGGACTGACATCGAGAATAGTTACATTCAGGCAATTCACTGTGGCATAGCACTAGCGTAACCGGATCACATGTGGCTATCCGGAATTGAGTAGGAGATTCTGACAGCCTGCATGTCACCCGCCAACATGCCTCACTTAAGGTTTGATTTATACTGACGGTAAGCTAACAGAAGCGATGAGGCGGGTTCCAGGAGGTAGTCGGGAAGAGGGAGACGCGTTCGCACGAAGAAATATTCACACATCAAAGAAAAGAAAGAAAACTACTCACCTTTCGCTGAACACCGCAATCAGAGGAAGCAACGTACTCGCCTATTTCACTGACCCGAGCACGTGGGTGGAGAGGTAGTGGCCTCAGCATAGACGTATGGCGATGAAAGTGTTGCATTCTGCCGCTACTGCGAGTGGCCTGCTGCAGTTGCGGAAACAGTTTCACAGCCGGCAAGGGCTGTTTCCGAAATCTTGTTTCACAGTCGATCCCCGGCATTGTGAACTGCGGCTTAACTCCCGACATAATGATGTGTAAGCCAGCTGCATGTGCGCGGTAGACTGCGGATCCTCTGCGGGGGTGGACGGGGACCAGGGGCGACCAACCATCGCATTCCAAAGCGGGCCGGGACCCCTTATCGCACCCGACGCGCTACCGATAGCCTGACCATCGCCCCCGCCTTGCTGACGCGTGGGTGGCGTACGCACGCCCATCCTAGCGCTCCACCCACCGGCACACGCGTCAAAGTGCACAAGTGAGCGCGCGCATGCAGACACGCCCGACGCTCGACAGTTGCCGCGACTCGTGTACGCACGCTGCAGCCAATAAAATGCGTCCATCGGGGAATCCTCATTGCACTACGCGGCGCAAGGACAGCTTTGCGGAGGTGGCGAAATCAGTCGACCGTAAGGAGGTGCGAGGTAGTGGCATAATATAAGAGACGTACGCTTTATTTTGAAAGCAAAACTCAGCAAAAGATATCCTCCACTCATGGGGACTAAGATTGGGCACACAAACCACACAACACCGGAAGATCGCAAACGAATGGCCGAAGACTGCAACCATCGACTTCATGAAGAATCGTCCTTGAATGAATCTCAAAATGCAGATCAAATTGGACTTCCTTCGAAACGGTGCCAGCGTCGGGTGCTGATGGCTTCAGTATTGTAGTTAGAATTAACAAATAGGGTTGAAAATCAGTATATAATGTGCGAAATAGGCCAATCGATTTACATGTAAGAACATTTACATGCGAATGGAGAGCAGAAAAAATTGCGGCTCAAATTCAAAAGCCAGCCTGGAATAAATTGAACTTACCTGGACGGGATTTTACTGACCACTTATGGGCCTGATGAGGATTTATCGAAAATATATCTGCTTAACTGTCTTCGGATAAGCCCCAAATTGCAATCGGCAGGGAGCTGAATATTACTGCAAAATATTTAATGCTCCATTCGCACAAACCTCGGCAGCTAAACCAAAGCTTTCTGGATCAGAAATAGCTCGGAGCTGGTGACTCCAACGTCCTTCGGTCTTGTCAATAACGTTTTTTGAATAATTTACTCCAAATTAGCGAGCAATTTCAGAGGAAATTAAAAAGCATCCACAAGACTGGTTTCTACTTCTCTTTTGAGGCTATTAACGGATGGATTTCTCTGATGCTTTCATACACCTGAAATAACTTGCCTCCCACCTGTAGCATTAACAGTCCTAAAGGCTGGAGATATTTCAACCGCAGACTGGGTCGCAAAATTACGCCCAGCAAAACAACGACAGTACGACCGTGCAGGTTGACCTTGGGTCCCACAACCTGCTTTGCGCAGGGACGAGGAGATGCGCACGAAAAAGTTTAAAATGACAGCAGACTTGCGCTGCCTCCCCTCACCCATCCGGGTTAATTGTCAAGACAGAGTCAAGAGTGCCCCAGGTGGGATCAGACACAGGTGGAGGGTGCGGTGTGAGTCTATGCCTAGGCGAGCCATCACATCCTCAACATATGACATATGGCTGCGCATCCCCCCTGATGCCTGCCGTTTAAAAGCTTGCCTCCCATGTTGGCTTAGTGCATCTAACGTGTCGCCCACA
Source organism: Schistocephalus solidus (assembly GCA_017591395.1). Taxonomy (NCBI): domain Eukaryota; kingdom Metazoa; phylum Platyhelminthes; class Cestoda; order Diphyllobothriidea; family Diphyllobothriidae; genus Schistocephalus; species Schistocephalus solidus. The sequence continues at coordinate 52,252 of WEDG01014481.1, read as the reverse complement.
GGATATCCACACTGTGAAGTACGCCAGTCTCCAGGTGTTTGGGCGATCATTCCCACGCATATATTTCCGACTTTGACGGTTTTGTCAGCACTTTACCTGGTTCAATGGGGGTCAAGTAACTTACTTAAGTCGCGTCACCACAGGGGTGAAAGGGGTGGAATGCGGTTAAGCGAAGTTGGACAAATCCCATGGCCAAGAGTCCCACAGTGAAAAACGACACCAGGTTGCCGGAAGACTGGTTGGGCGATCGAAAGAAGGCCCCAATTCAGGTGCATCACGTACACCGTGAAGGAAATTGTCCCTAATTCAAATAAGTTATAAAAGCGTTTATGTATTTCAACCCATCGAAGAAAGGCCCACTATGCTCTCGACGCAAGAACTTATCAAGGTTTCAGTCACGTGATTAATTTTTTCGACTACGTGATGCAAATACGCGGTTGACTCTTCCAGCGTTTCTCATATGTGACTTCCTGAGCGAGATTAGTTGGAAAACGGCACTTTGCAAATGAGTCAGAACTCCTTGAAGGAACATGAAGCAAATCCGATGGCATAGGATGAGTTGCAGTTAATTATGTGCAAAATAAATGAACTGCTTGCCTATAGATTGACAGAAGTGGAAAGGGCATAGTTAGTTCACAGAACGCACCAGATTCCTGGAACTTTCGTGATCGACCTGAAAAACAGTTTTCAAATTTCTCCCGTAAATTTCAGACGGAATAAGTGGCTTTACATTCACAATCCTCGCATAGATTGGCATCGCAACCCACAAGGGTCTAATTGGTAGGGGCTTTGGCATATCTTGAATAATAAATTTGACCCACTTATGCCTAAAGCCCTATTAGCTAAGTCAGCTGGTGGATTATAGATTGACTGCTTCAGTAAGCCTGCTTGAGGAGTCAGCTGTCTGTTTCAGAATCGAGGGTTGTATGAGTTGCGTTAGGCTAGGCGCGTAATGTGACCAACATATGATTGAACACACGGCTCACGGTAGTGCCTCATAGCTCAGATGGTTAGAGCGTTGGATGTAATGAAGCTTTGCCCTTCCTGTCATGGGTTTGCTTCTCACAAATGGGCCAAGTGGAAGGTCGAAGTCCTGTCATTAACCACGTTATTTAACTTTAACCTACCAATAGATAGCCCTTCCGAGGAGGTGTAGTTAAGATATGTTAGGCAGGGTAACTACCATTAGATATGAATTTATAGCAAAAACATTCCGTTCAAACGCGACAAAACCCTGTCGATCCAAGTAGGTTAGGATTGGGGCTAAGAGTAGGGTAAATTTTACCATTTTAGTAAGATAAGAGTTAACGTTAGGGTTGAGGGTAGGGTTACTGGCTTAGGTTCAGGTAAGGCTTAAAGGGACGTTTATGGTTAAGATAAGGGTTGCTGTTAAGGCTTCTGTGCGGACGGGCATCTTTGCTACTCCTGGAATTTAGCTCAAAATCATCTGACTTAGGCAGAGAAAGGTGAACAGGACGTTCATTTTCCTGTGTTCTGCTGGGAGGGTCATATAGGCGATCCAGACCCTACTACTACTACTACTACTACTACTACTACTACTACTACTACTACTGCTACTACTACTACTACTGCTACTGCTGCTACTACTGCTACTGCTACTGCTACTGCTGCTACTACTACTACTGCTGCTACTGCTGCTGCTGCCCGCCGCTGCCACTGCCACTGCTGCTGCTGCTGCTGCTGTGTCGCTGCTGCCACTGCTGCTAGCAGGCTGCTGCTGCTGGCTGCTGCTGCTGCTGCTGCTGCTGCTGCTGCTGCTGCTGCTGCTGCTGCTGCTGCCCAGGCTGCTGCTGTACTGCGGGGATGTGTGCCATGCTGCTGCTGCTGCTGCTGCTGCTGCTGCTGCTGCTGCTGCTGCTTTGCTGCTGCTGCTGCTGCTGCTGCTGCTAGTGCTGCTGCTGCTGTGACTGCTACTACTACTACTACTAATACTACTACGACTACCACTACTAGTGCTACTACTGCTACTACTCTACTACTACTACTACCACTACTAATACTACAACTTCTACTACTATTACTACTACTACTGCTATTTCTACTTCTATTATTATCATTACTACTACTACTACTACTAATACTACTACTACTACTACTACTAATACTACTACTACTACTACTACCAATTCTACTATTACTACCACTACACTACTACTACTACTACTACTACTACTACTACTACTACTGCTACCACTTCCTACTACTACTACTACTGCTACTACTACTACTACTGCTACTACTAATACTACTACTTATACTACTACTACTGCTGCTACTACTGCTACTACTAATGCTACTTTCCTTCTACTACTACTGCTGCTACTATTATTATTATTACCACTACTACTACTACTACTGCTACGATTACTACTGCCACTACCACTACTGCTACTACTATTACCACTACTTCTGCTACTAATACGACTACTACTATTACTACTACTACTGCTACTACTACTTCTATTAGTATTACTACTACTAATACTATTACTACTACTACTATTAATATTGTTAATACTACTTCTAATACTTCTACTATTACTACTACTACTATTACTACTACTACTGGTACTACTGGTCCTACTTCTAATTCTACTACTACTATTAAACTGGTAATATGACTATCACAATTTTTATTGAAACTTTGGTTACTTATAATGTTGCTACTACTACCACTACTACTGTTTTAATTACAAATACCACAACTTATGCTAGCACTAGTACCACCACTATTACTACTAGCACCAATATAATTACTACTACTGTTCCATGTTATATTATTGTGTGAATAATGTTGCTACTACGGCTGCTTACGATATGTCTCCCTGAGCACGGTGTTCAGTAACTTGCGTTGACTTATGTGGACTAATTTGCACACTGTACGCAGTTAGCGAAAAATTAAAAAAACGACCTATTCGATGGACGAAGATGGATGATTTTTTTTTATACCGGTAACCTTATTTGCAGTAAGCAGGTGATCCTAGCCCTATGTTGATCTCGTCCTCTTGGCAGGCTTTCGTGGGCCCAGCCTTGTTTCAAAGCCGCCTTGATTCGGAAGTTCATACTGACTGAGGACAGACTTAAATTGTTCCCAGTTTCGCCCATCGCGCTCACGTCAAGTAGCCTTACCAGAAAGCCAGGTTGCAGAGAAAGTTCGCCACCAGCAGGTACACGTCCTCGTCTCCGTGGGTTGGCCATCATGCTCACCTGTTTGTCTTGCGGGCATAGTGCTGCCAGATGCATTTAATGAAGTAGCACGCACTCGGTTGCCAACGTCTTGTGTTGATTTTGCGAACACACTAGCGTCAGAAATGTCAGCTGAGCCTCAGAGTAAGGACGCGGGGAAACAAGACGAACACGAAACATGTTACAATTCACAGGGCTTACACGTGCGAGCAACCGTTCTGGTGAGCGTACTGAACGAACTAGCAAAGACAAAACAACTAATAAACCTGAGACAACCCGGGGTAGGCGAGGGTAGAGGGAGGGAGGGAGGGGGGAGGGCATGGAGCAAAGATCACTTCTACCCCTTAAAGGCAAGCCATGTCCAGGAGGAGTGTAAAATGGGGTTTGTCAATGAGACCACTTAACAACCGGCGGCCGGTTCAGAGGGACCATGGGTTCATGAACAGTTCTCGAGGTGTGGATATATCCTTCGACAAGAAAATAGTGTTATGCCCCTGTCGTATTAGACAGTTCATAAGACAGCAGTAAAAATGGTTGGATTTTTAACTAACAGAAGAGAAAGAAATAGGAATGTCCCGAAAGCAGTTGAGAAGACAAAGACGCAATTGTTGGGAAACTAACTTTATTCGCATAACTTTTTGCAGTAACTCATCAGTTGACAATAAGTTGATAAGTTCTGTCCACGTATGCACCTGACTCTGCTTTACGATTACGTGGAAATTATTCATGGGTCGAGCACGGAACCTCGGTCTGTGATGTTGAAGGACGAATGACATAAAGCGCTACAAGGTGCTTCGGCCTTTAGTACAGATAAATAATAACATGATTACACTAGCGGAAGGACGCATCATCGATCGTTTGCGAGACTAGCTCGGCCCGTTTTGCCTTGAGGCTCACTCTCGAGCTCCGCCAGTAACCAGCCAGCCAGACAGGCTGGCTGATGACGGCTAATGAGCCAGAAACGGCCATTCCAGTCCCCCGCTTGTCTTTGTTGGCAATGCTCACTGGCATTATTCTTCGCTGTTTGTTGCCGTCTTCGCCATTATTAAAGTACGTTTTGATACAGGAAGCCAGCAGTCAGAGTCGTGCCTGAGGGTATTCTTCATTTTGTCGCATTTACCTCCAAGGGGTAGTCTTTGATTACGTAAGTCCGAGTTCTTCGGCCGAAGAACTGCAACAAACACGGTGACCGTCCTCATTTCCCCCCCCCACTTACTCAGCCGTAACTGATTTCCTAGGCACCGTAAGAGTGCCGGCAAGCACTGGTGATTCAGTTATTACGGCAATCGCCAACACCGAGGAGTTAAGCATGACCATCCAGGACTCGGATGCTTCACGGTGCTAGGTACTCATTTCACCAAGTAAGGACGTCTGCTATGAAGACTAATTCGGGCAGGTGTGTACTTGCGTAGCCGTTGCATGCTTTGTTTCATTTATACCCTTTGCGTCCACTGAACTCATTTGTGGCTATCTTGCCTGAGTACCTCTGGTGTGTAGGCGAATCCTCAGACGAATAAATTTCTGTTCCAATGACCAACTCTTCTTTTCTAAGCTTCTTCCTAAAATTGGCTTTTTCCATATCCCTCTAGGTGAAATTTTGTACAGTCGTGTCCTCCGTGGCAAAACATTCAGCTTTGCCTCCAAATTAACCCGTTCATTTATGCGTATTAGTAATGACCTATCGCTTTTCCTGACGCAGATATCCCGGCAGATTTTACCACTGTTGATACAATGAAACGGTCCAGCATTCAGAACCTACCTAGTTCCTTGATGAGCACACTTGAGATGATGCAAAATGAAACTCTCGACGGGAAAAAAACGAGATTTTATGCTAACGGGAGCCACCCCTTATTGGGAGAGCTTGGAAGCACAGTGGCCTAATAAATGGACTGGTTATATAAAAAAAACACGTGCAAAGGCCGGTTGTATGTATTAGTCTACCAAAAGGAAGTAACAGTCGCAAATCGAAAACTAATCCTGCTGTTAAATGCAGAAATGGACGAATCCTAATTTTACACAAAAAGTGGTTGAGCAATGAATAAATGCCTCAATTCGAGGAAACGTAATGCGTTTTATACAGGCAATAAATGTCATGAAATAAATGCACGCAATGTAAGAGTTTTTTAAATGAAACTGTCAGCAATTGGGCATGCAATGAAAGCCCATTTAGTCAGCACCTTCAGTCTGGAAGAATGCTCAATAAGTAAAGATCAGTTTTAGAATTTTCGCATTTATTCTTAATATTTTAATGTTTTCAAACGATTGATAAATAAGCTAAAATAAACTCATTTTGTCCGATTATTCTAGCCCAAGAAGGACGAAGCCCTTCGGGGTACATGAACTGTCATACAACGGTTAACGTCAGTGTTGCTTTACAACATAACGTTCAGACAAATTTGCCACTTTAAGGTAGTAGCCCGTTCATCAAGGGTGGCAGTAATTTTTATGAGTAAATTAATGACCTACCGGATAGGAGCTAGTTAATAATCATAGAAGCAAGCCACGTACCTCCTTTAGATGATGGAATACCGACAAAGGCAAGGGAGACTCAAATGAACGTTTTTGGCTTATTAGCCGTCATCAGCCAGTCCTACCAAATCCCAAGTATGGACCATCCGGGATTCAAACCCACGATCTTGGGTAATTGAGTCGACCGCTCTACCATTGAGCCACATGCTTGTTGCCTTGTCAGTTGTGATCGGGAATATCAGTGTTATGTTAGTAGATGTATCGCTGTGCGACCGCCTGCAAGGGCTCTAGGTTGAGCCCCAAGGTACAACGGGACGAGCATGTTCCATAACTTGATCGGTAAGCGCCACTTCCTCAGGGTACCCTTCATAAGAACGGTAGTTCAAATAGTTGTAGTACTGGTAAGTCGTCCACCAAAGGCGTTTGGGTTAGCTCTGGCTAGCCCCCAGTGAAGCGATCCGAGTCTGCATAAAATCATCTGTATGGACCGAATGAAGAATAAGTGCCAGTTTGTTTGATGAAAGTAAATAAAATGACAGGCTTCCTCAAGCCAACCCTGTCTCACATGGGTATGATGTCATAGCTACTAGCTGTCGATATGTCCCTCTTGGCACACACGAATTTAGCATTACACTTTGAAGTAGATTTATTTTATCCGTTGATGCAGCCGTGCAAAAGCAAGCTTATAAGACTACAACATAGAAATTGGGAGGTTCTGTTTGCCTTCGGCCACCAGTTTGTCTGCATAAAAGATCACCTTAAAGTTTTGGACATTACACATCATGAATATTCCTCTCTTACTCTAAACGACAAGTATTAAGATCAAGGACTTACGTTGACCTTCCCACTTGCTGTAGCAGCAAATAGCTACATGTTGTTTGAACTCACATTAGTAAGACAGACATTAGTAACTGCATTTCCAGTAGGCTAGAGATTAGATGAAGGCGTCATAATAGGCTAAGGTATAACAGTAAGAACAAGTGATGTGGTATGGTTTCAGACAATGACTTGGGTAGACTAACGTAACCAACAAAGACAAAGGAGACCGGAATAGCGATTTCTGACTTATTAACCGTCATCAGTTAGCCATACACAACTATAAGCATTGCAATCCCTGTGACTCGAAACGGCTGGTTAGAAATCCAACCTCCCAACCATTTAGCTATGGGTTCGTTGTCTTCTCAGTTGCGACCAGGGTTGCCTCAGGGGTTTCAACACCCGGGATTGAGTATGGCTGGCAGATGACGGTTAAGAAGGCAGAAATGGCCATTTCAGCATCCCTTATCTGGAGGAAATGCACTCGGAAAAATAGAGGATGCCACCAAAAGATGATCAATTTTGAGCAAATGGGTAAAAATGGATGAGACTAGGATTGGGAGGCGAATACGAGGCTACAGTACGCTAACTACTCCGGTTATTAGAAAACGCATGTCACGATCATATTCTGCGACATGGCAGACCTAGCTAGCGTAAAGGTGAAAACCCTTCTGGTTTTTGTAGCACCGCCTTGGAACGTATAAGGACAGCCTTTCCGAACCTCGCAGGAGCAGGCACATTAGTTTTACGGCCTTTCCTAGAACATGGATTTGAGTAGAATAGTAAGATTCCAAGAGAAGTCAGGACGTGTGCCCAAACATCGGTTCATCAGCACTTATATCTCACGTAAAAGAACTTTAATTAATTATTATTTATATTAAAATATGCTTGATACAGCTTAAATTAGGTGCCGTCTTAAAATCTCACTTGCAGCGGTATTTGAAAAAGCTGCGGAAACCATAAAACACGATACTCTTAGTAAGATCCGGTTCCTAGATCAGTTCCACTGACATATCTGAAATCAATTTGAACAACAATTTTCCATAAAGTACCATCGGCTAAAAATTATATATTGAAGTGTAAGAGTGTAAATAATTTCACAAAGAAAAACCGGATAAGTTCCTTAGAAAGTCTGATATCGAATGAGCTACAGTTATTGGCAGTACTTTGATTTAGGATAATTAGCTTACTGGGAATTTTAGTAAGAATCGGGTTAAACGATCCGGAAAGGTAGCGGTAATATTGTTGTGAAGAGGTAGCGATTCGTGTTATTGAAGTTTTATTCTTCTGTCGATTCGCATTCACACACGAAGCCATCATAGCATACAGAAACAGACAAGGGCAACGAACACGAAGAGCATGCAGCATTTACAAGGTGCACTCGCTAAACAGCCATGTCCGTACCGGAATTAGCCATCACCGCATTAACCAAGGATGTTCGCAGTTAACGTGAAGATTGTTTGGCCATCCGCGGTATCGGAGCCATTAACGGCTCGAACCCGCAACCTGTGTCTCAGAAGTCCCAAACGTCTCAACCTTTGAGCTAGGGTCTCGTTGTCCTGTCGATTTCAGACTGTGGGTTCGAGCCTCAGGAGTACCAAACAAACCTGGGGTTTGTAATGCCTGGCTAACAAGCCAGGACTTGCCATTTCAGTCTTCCCTGACCTCTTCGGTTATGTTATTCTGCCTTAAATACTACCCGCTTTGCGGCTACTGACGGGGCTCCCGAATGAGCCCCAAAGCACTACGGAAAGAGTATGTCCTGTAGCAAGATCGGTGAGCCCCACGTCCACAACTATAGTAAGTTTAATCGTTGCCAGTAATGTACTTCTGCCTATAATGCTAGCTCCAGTTCACCTGACGTCTGCCGCATGTCAGTGACTCCCTGTTGGATAGGCGCAACAGCTTCGTACCGCTTCCGCGGATCACAATCAAACAAGAAGCTTTGAACAACGTCTAGACAACCGAGTATTCAGGCACATAAGACCGACATACAACGAGGATCTATGCGGGCTGCGTGACGGGGAATTGCCCTTAAAATGTCCAGATCTCAAAACTTTCGACATGGGGTATAACTAGACGGTGATAGCAAGTAGACTAGGATTGACCACTCCACTTTATCTTACCTTTATCAGTAACACTCGGAGTTTGAATTTGCAGAAGGAACTTGTTCCTCCTTGAAAATATTCCTTATACCTACTTCAAAAATGTTTACAGAAAATTTGGATTCAATCCGGTTATGGCACGTCCTCAATGGACCTCAGGCACATTCCGGCAATATGCATGGACTTCCCCTAAGGCATTAGATCAGACGGCCCAAATGCGATCACGAAGACAATGCCACAATTAACTACGACTTCATCCACTAAGGGCGAAGCGGACTACAGTCCCTGTAGAGGAGACTTGAGCATGAAATTATTTAAAGGGAAAGGCATGCGCAACAGAGACAGCATTCGATATTCACATGACAACGGCGTTTCAATGTCAAAAACTCAAGACGATTAGAGATAGGCATGCGTGTTGATGTCGAACCGAGATTCATCTGCGTGAAAATAACACCCTCAAGTACCTTAAGGCAGACTTCGCCAACAAGAACATCACATCAGCGACAACCTGCTTGAGGCCAAAGCAAAGAATTACCGCAACTTGACCGCTGGTACCACGTTGGCAACCGTCCAAACCACCAGATTGCAGAGTGCCCGGTTTACTCGAACGGGCATCAAGGTTGTTCATAGGAAAGGTTCAACTTGTTATTACATCACATCGTACGCCAGTGGAAGTGAGACGAGCAGACGGATGAGAGCTTCAGACACAGTGGCTTTCCCATTATCCACTAAATGGGACCCCACACACGAGTTAAACGGACGTAGATACGCACCGATCGACCGGCTTGTAGTTTCAACAGAATGCTCTTACCAGAGCTGTGGCCGTTGGCGATCCTTCCGATGCCTACCGTTTTTGTTAAATAACCTGCAGCATTAGGGTTAGTCGCTTGCCCTGCGGACGTTTAGAGACGCGCCGAATGTGTAGTCAGACCGACTGCAGCAAGGACACACATCGATGTGCGTTCAGACAATTGCCTCGTAATTAAAAACTTAACTTGAAAAGAGGGCCTCAGGTGAGGCAGTCGGTCACACGCACGCACCCTCAAACACGACCTAATACTGCCGGCACACCATGGGCTCCAGTAACCCCTGGGACCGAAGCTCGGGGTAAGAAACCCTAAACAGGAGACGGGAATAGGAACCGCCCACGATACATGTGAGTGCGCAAAATTCTAAGGAACTTATGTTTAAGAGGGTTGGGGGTCAAGTTAAGGGTTAGTTTTAAGTTTGTGGTTCAGGTCAGAGTTGGAGCTATGATCATAATTAGGCTAAGGGTTAAGATTTATGTGACGGTTTCGTTTTATTTAAAGGGTAATTGTTAGCGTTAAGTCACAGGTGAATTTACTCTTACTGAAATTTACTTTAAGACCACCTGTTTTGAGCTGGCGGGGCAGTCGCTATTCCCGTGTCCTGTTTAGGCGGCCATACAAGGCATCCCTACCGCTCAGGCTTCTGCACACCCCCATACTAATATCTCATGTCCCCTGCTGCAAACCAAAACCTGGCCTGGAAATCGTAGTGGTAACCACACCCAACATCTTGGCTGCTACAGATCTACGCAAGTGATGTGCATTTTCCCTTGCAACCGGCCACGCGGTTGATGCACTGGAACGGCACGGGGGTTAGGTGACGGCTTGGTAAGCATTATTCAGGCCGCGCACCTACATCAAATTTCGCAAGGGGGAAGGGCGATGGCATGCCCAGGTGCAGATTCACGCCAGCCACCGACGCCCGAACCAGCCTTCTGTTTTGACAGGGGTTCAGGTGCGTAGGGAGGAGAGTGCAGCAAACGCTGTGCGAGTCTACGATAACTGTAATCTAGTCTAAATGCAAGCCATCGTCCCTGCGCCCGCCATACTGTGGGGCAAACGGTGAACATCGAAGTTGGTGACGGTGGATACCAGGTGAGATAAGATTTAACTGACACCCTCATGCACACAGATATTGGGTGAAATTATCAATAATGGGAATCAGTTGTCCCACTATATACACCGTCGTCGTCGTCGTCGTCGTCATCCTCGCCATCCTAAACATCGCATGCGCGACCGCTGCGGACGCCAAGATCTCTCACTTCTTAACAGCTTGGTAAGCGATGATCCGATAACCACTAAGCGATTTTAAATTCAAGTATTCGATCACCAATGTGACAACGGAAAAAGCAGGCTAGACAGAGTGTCGAGGTCATTCTGCTCGTCTACATAAACAAAACCTGTGAAAAGAAATCAATCCGACTTCAAGAACGACCGAAGAGGCCGCCTACCAACTGATGGGAACGCAACAGCAGGTGCAGGTTCGCTAGAGAGCAGCAGATAGTGACCTAACACAAAACGGGCAAAAGCGATATGGAAATCAGTTCAAAAAGCAGATTTTCAAATTTACATAGGTAACATCGTGGGGAGGGACGAAGGGGTATAACAACAGAGTCCAAAAACGTAGCTATTGTTGTAATCGTTCATTTTGGGGGCATAACGATCCCGTGCAGGGAGCTGGCAGGGCTATTGTGTACAAAAAGGGGTATAACAGAAATTGGAAAGGTCGGCACGGCCACGGACTGATCAAGGAAGGGTGGGCTGAGACCTAATGGGGTCTTCATCTCCACCAGCAACAGCGGAGTTCTGTTCGTCCAGTTCAGCCAGCCTCCGTTCCACGTAGGCTGACAGGTCTTGAGCACAGTGATGCAGACGGCTACCCGGACGGTTGGAATTGATAAATGTTTGATCAACAACCTAGGGAAAGGAGCTGATGATCGTATGAGGGATCACAGACTAACAAAGGTAATGACATGATCTAAGAAACACAAAGATCAAAGACCTAAAAAGGCTAGACAGTCTCCAAAACCCGCAGTTAGGACTCGAATCCGACGTCTTGGAACGATGTACAATCTGGCGCAATATCGCGTCAGTTCCATTGGTGTCACTAGTCACTAAATCAATGGAGCCAGGCTCAGAACAATAACTAAAGGGAGCTTTGATCACACTGAAAAGGCCACTGACAAATCTAAAAACAGCTATGGTGAGGGTAAAAAGGCTCATAAACCTCCGGAGCCAAACATGAGCGGATAACGAATAGCTGAACGAGATTTGCTAGCAAGAGCGACTCACACCAGCCCGATAAAAGAACGAATAGGGTGGTCACACAATGTAGAATGTTAAGGTCGGGAAATGCCTCTGGTCAAAGTGCATGTCAGAGTTGACATACCACAATACCTGCCGATTTGGTCACAACCTCGGCCAGGAGTAAGAAAAATACAGTAAAAAATCTCGGGATTAGTATGGACTGATGGAAAGGCGGTAGAAGTAGGCGGAACAGCATTTTCTGCCCAGTGAACTAAACAATTTACCTTAACTGGGAGACAACCTCACCAGGGCCACGGGGAAGCGCCTTTCGACTGAGCAGGTCCGTTAGACCGTCTAGGTCGTAGGCATAAAGATTCGAAACACCGAGGCTGCAGTTATCAACCGCAGCGCCACAACCCTGCGTGGTCCGTCGGGTGCGGTAGAAGCCGTCACCAGTAGGCGTTTGTTGTGGTGCCGGCCATAGGCCACTGTTCCGCTCTTCCAACAAAACAGTCCGGCCAAGAGCGCAGCGGATCAGAGGACGAGCAACGGACAGGCTGGAGATCTCGGCGAGGAAACGCTCTGCCGCCGCCTGGTGATTCAGACCGAACTCCGACGCACATGTGCCGCTCGGTTCTTGCACGCAGGTGGACGTAGCAACGCCAGAGCGTCTGCGACCAACTGCCGGCTTGGCACTCTTCGGTAATCCACCATTGATGTGTGGAGAGCAAGTAACTATAAACAGGTCAATATACAGGCGATGAGGAGGACCATGAAATGTACTGATCGAAAGCTGGAGGATTAACAGTGAGTTCATATGGCGTGTTCACGTGATGCTTATAGTCATTTTTGTCCAAACCACCTCATAAGGGTGGGATATGTTCGGCAGAAAAATGGATGTGCTGTTTGCATGGGTGTTTTCCTACGATTCTAAATGTTGCAGATCAGAGACCTGCGAATGCGCACGCTCTGTTAGGAGAAGGTGGTAATGTGAAAACAGACGGGCTTACATCCAGTGTCTCCTATAACTAGAAAGGTAGTTTTTATGTCAGTGAAAGTCGGAGGCATGGAGATGCATAATTACCCTGCATAACGTTCATATCAAGTGCCTTTTTACATACTAAAACATGCACAGAAGGCGGGGTAAGATGAGGAAATTCGAGCATTACCTGCACAAAGCCCTTGACGGAGCCATTTTAGATATAAATATGTTCAGGACAACTATTATATTTGCTACAGGATATGTTAAAAGTTAAACCTCGTGCTGCGTGGAGGCCGGTCCGGGTGTTTAGGCATGTAATCAGAGCTTTTCATGAGAGAGCGTACTGCATAGAGACTTTGAAAAACGGCCCAAGCTTCGTAGTTTGAATGGTAGAGCGCCAGGCTTGAACATACTCAATTTGTAGCAAATCCGGAATCGGATTTCAGGTTTCGAAAAACGTGCGTTTGAGTGCAACCGGCTGACGACCACTAATAAGTCAGGAATGGTCACTGCAGTCCCCCCGTTTTCTTTGTCAGCACTTCCTTATCTTCATAAACTATAAGGAAATCCATCTAAAAATCAACACAGTATACCGTCAGCAACGATCCTGCATCGATCTTAGTGGAAAAAGGTCAAAACTTATCGCAAGCAACTGCAACAAGGTCACGGAAGGAAAAGTCGGCGTAAGAAAGGTTAGACTTTGTTCTCTTTAGTTACAGTAAACGATGCTGCATTGTAAAAAAAAACATCCCGATTTTACCATCTGACACAACCTGCGAGTGCAGAAGAGGCAAACAGATAAGCAACCAAATACTAAACAGTAGTATTTACTGTTTTTCTTTTTCGATTGGCGCAATCTCCTCATTACACAGCCTAAGTTATTCACCGTTGACGTAACCACTTTTTGTATATTGTTAGATAAGCGCTCACCGATTGCTTACAGAACTCAATCATCCCCTTCTGCTTTGGGACTCACTCTAGAGCCCCGCCAGCAGCCGCAAAGGCAGATTAACAATGCCGACAACGACAAGGGAGACTGGAATGGCCATTTCTGGCTTATTAGCCCCAAGACATAACGGGATGAGTGAGTTTCGCTAGTGATCGGTGAGCGTTCATCAACGAATGCAAGTCAATATTCCCGATCAGACAACGAGCCGGTTGCTCAATGGTTAGAGCGGTTGACTTCTGAGCAAAGGTCGGAGGTGGACCTGCTAGCCTCAAGCTTTGGCGGTCTACAGTCTGCGGTGTCCCGAGCGAATGAGATCGCTACTTCGAACGGCATATCCATAAACACAGGAAAGACCAAATTGTTTTCAAGCTGCAGCTCTGACCAGGAGAAAGCAACTCTCGGGATTATTGACTATCAACTTGAGGAAGTAGACAGTTTCAAATACCTCGGGGCGAGGATGCTGCCGAAGGGACAGAGCAAGGACGACATTGTATCCCGAATCGGCGCTGCTCGCCGAGTTTTCTCAATCCTTATAAAGTGCCTATGGACCAGGCGCAACATCTCCGTCGCCACGAAGATCCACGTGTACCGTGCATTGGTCCGCTCGAGCCTCCTCTACGGTTGTGAAAGCCGGGAAGTGCGCGCGGAAGACTTGAGGTATTTGACCTTCGTTGCCTGAGGATCATCTTTCAAGTGAGGTACACCAACTACGTCTCAAACGAGGCAGTCTGCACTCGCTGCGACAATATCGACAGGATATCTCAGGCCATCTAAGAAAGACGAATGAGATGGTTTGGGAACGTTCTCCGTCGCCCACTCCACGAGCCGAGTTCTACTGCTCTCAATCCGGTGCCGTTGCCTACTTGGAGGCGTCGAAGAGGAGGTCAACTAAAAACCTGGTTCGACACGGTTCGACAATACATGGAGGTGATGCTTGGACCTTCGGTATTCGGCATGCATCGTTGGAGAAAAGAATTGGTTGAGCTATTCAGGTCTGCTGCCGCGAATCGTTGCGCGTGAAAAGGTACAATACGCGACATAATCGAGGCCGGCTAGATCAGGCATGATCGCAGCCGTAACAGATACAAGTCATGGCTTTGAGCCTTGGGTTGGCATGGCTGCCTGATGTCAGCGAATGAGCCAGAAATGGCTATTCCAGTCTCCGTTTTCTATGCCGGTAATGTTCATCAATTTTTCGTATTTGTAGTTTTCAGTAAAAGTTATCGTATTTCCCAGCTACTAGATAATAATTCACAATTCAGTGTATGTCAATCGCTCAATGCCTTACAGCTTTCGCGAGTTGATAGTTTCTGAGTTAAAGGAACCTCTACGAAAATAGAAAACTTCAGAAGGCCTGCCACAGGCGGTCAGCGTCGTTGTTTGCATGAGTAGTGCTAAAAACAACGAACAAAACGACAGAAGATCACACCTGGGTGAGAGGAGCCTACGCGATGTTGCAAAAAAGCATCCTCCTCGTCATCGTAATGAACGCAGTCGGCTGGGTCACGTCTTCCAACGTCGGAACCATTTTGACTCTCAAGGCCAGCTTCCAGGTCTTCTTCCTCCTCAGTCGCCTCCCCCCTGCCTCGATCATCGTGTTCCGCATGGTTGGCTTCTTCAAGGTGGAATCGCGATCGTTTTGGCGGCCGTCCACGACTGCGGCCACGACCAGTGGCAGGACTGCTACTGCTGGGAGGACGACCGCGCTTCTGCCGACCTCGAGGTGATGAGAAACTGGCGGCGAGAGGCCCATTCTCATGCACTGCCGACTGGATCGTTCGTCGAGGCGAGATGGTAATCTGCAAAGTGAGCCGGGGAGGTAATAACTGCAAGGAAGACGCTCGGAAGAGGATAAGACACAAATAAGAACCTAAGCAACAGATTCTGGTCATCATGCGACAGTCACATTCAGCGAAACCAAGGCTGTAAGGAAGTTACCAGCAGAGACACACTTGAATTGCAAAACAAGTAAAATCAAGAACATTTAGTTCAAACTTAAAAGCATCCTTCGAGCGGAGGCACTTATTTGTACGGCTGCGATCATGTCAGACCCTGATGATGAGGTCAGGACTGAAGATTGGCGGCAGGAAACCAGGACAACGCAACCCATTCTGTTCTCCAACAATGGAGACCGAATACCAAACGGGCCAAGGACAACTTCCATGTCTGGTTAAACTGTGTCGAGCCAAGCTTTGAGTTGGTCCCCTCGTAAACGCCTTCACGTGGTGTCAGAGCCAAGGCAGCAACATTGCGTTTATGAGGTCTGCGTCGAAGAATGAACCCAAAAACCTCATTCGTCTTTCTTGGATAGCCTGGGATGGACTTGTGAAGTTGTCACAGCGAGTGCGGGTTGTTTTACTTGAGACGAAGTCAACATACTTCACTCGAAGAGTGGTCCTCAAAAACTGATGGTTAAATACCACCAGTTTTCGCTCATCTTTCACGCGCCCAGCTTAGTACTTAGAACCGCAGATAAGGACTGATCGGACGGAAGCATGTTGGGTCCATAGAAGGGCGGCATCAATTTGGTAAACAATACCGTTCCTACTCCGTCTACTTCGAAGCGCTCTCGTCCCCAAGGTATTTAAAACTGTCTATTTCCTTAAAATAACAGCCAATAATCTCGAGAGGTGCCTTCTCCTGGTCTGGGATGCAGTCTTAAAACACTGACCTTCTCAGGGTTTATGGACAAACCGACCGATTTAGTAATCCCATTTACCCGTGACTCCAGAGATTTTATATCAGCAATTCTTAAAGCAATAAAGGAGATATCATGAACATGGTCGAGGTATATCAGCCGGTGTCCGGATGCAAACTCAACACCACCAAGCGTGTGGTACGCGTAGACGGGAGGTTTAGTTCTGACAGCATGCGAGCCTGAGCCCAACTCCAAATGAGTTGATATTGTCTTGCCATCAGAGCAAGGTGGATGAGAAAGGGATGAGATAGATAGATGCTGCACAAGTCTGTCGTACTCTAAATTAGTTCGTGCGCAAGTCCTCGGTGGTGCCAGCAGTGTCGTTGCTCTCGTAGCCTCTGGCGCACCACCTCCTTCCGCCATCGCCTGGATTCGGTGGCAGGACACAGTCAAGACAGGAGGGCACGGGCAGAGTAGCTAACAAAAAAGGCGCGCTTACGCGTGCCACACGCAGCCTGGGCCTGAGTCATTTTGTGCAAAAGAAGGGGGAGCTCGGATCCCATCCAAGGGGGGGGAATACTAAAGAGGCGACAGTCAGGACGAGCTAGTAAGCCTGACCGAGATACCCAGTCAATTGACAGCCTTCCACGCCAGGACTTTTAGCACGTCAGACTTTTCATGATGAGGAATCAGCTTGAGGCGGTGCTGCTCGCAGACCTTAGAATGTGCTAATAGAACTGACATGATATCTGAATCTTCCTTAAGATTCGCGTGCAACACGGCTCAGCACCCACCCCCCTTAAGATTGTGATTCTAGACTGTGCGTGTTAAAACCGAGTGAAAAAAGTAATGTTTGATCTCCGATTACTGACGACCAACTCTCAGTTGAAATACATCAACCTTATTTCGAATGGGAGGCACCGAAGTCATTGCGTTTAGCTCGCAAGGGTTGGGTAGGTTTCTCGTCACGTGTCCCACAGTTTCAAGGTTGCCGTCCACATAGAACAGTTAACTAGGCAAGGTCAAAATT
>WEDG01014481.1:0-30000 GCA_017591395.1 Schistocephalus solidus | reverse complement strand
ACTCACTGCTTATTCTTAGAATAAAATATATACGAACTACTTTAGAGTTGAGAAAATTCCCATCAACGGATTCAAAAGACTAGTTGGCGAGCAAACGTGTGCTTTCGATAAATTCTCGTCGGGCCAGTACATTTATATGGGAAACGGAGTACAAGCTAAGACAGCGGCGAAAATTCGGATATTATTCTCAACCAACCCTGTTTTACACGGGGAAGGTAAGGATAGGTTACCGACTCAGACCACCTCCATGTGCATCTACTCATTCACTTGCTCCTGTGGAGCAGGTTATATTGGTCGCAAGAGTCGGCGCCTAGCCAAAAGAATAAAGAAACACCTCCCGGCATGGCTGGGAAAAGGCGAAGTTAAAAGCATAAACAGCGCTATTCTCGCACACCTGGTAGATTCCGGGCACCGTGTGGACCCTAACGAAGCCTTCCGTGTGATTTATAAAGTGCCACCAAACTATCCCACTTCACTGGGTCAGCGGCTGCTAGCAACAGCAGAAGCCACCGCCATCCGGTTTAGAAAACCGGTCTTGTGCGCACAAAAGAACCTCCTACAAGCTCCGCGCTTAGCATGGCCAACGACGGCTTAATTACATGCAGTCCAGGCCGTTCGCCTCTTCCCCTCCCCTCCCCCCTCCCTTTCGTGAACGACTACCAAACCCTCACTGCAGCTTAACCATTTGTCTCTTATCGCCACCCCTCCCCCATTTTAATACGACTCACTGGTATGACGAGATTAGACTTATTGATTTTTTTGTCTTGGCTTGTACTCCGTTTCCCACATTGGTCATACTGGCCCGACAAGAATTTATCGAAAGAACAAGTTTGCTCCGCCAACTAGTCTTTTGGATATATGCACTACTTACAGTTGGTGAGTAGCACTTATTTTACAATTCCGGATACAAAACCGTAAAACGTAATCACTAGTCGCCGAGTCAGGGCAGAGTGACGCAGTTTACGCGACCTGCGTAGACTTTTTGAGGGCTAATAGCATGTATATAGTAACAACAAAAACAACAGACGGTATCGCAAATGAGCGAAGGTACGAACCACAGGGTGAAAATCATAGGAAAAAGAGGTTGAGTAAAAGCTCACCGATCTCCAAGGGCCGGGGGGATAATGATTGCATCGGCTACTGTAGAAGTGATCGAGGTTACACCCTCCACACGCTGGTCCAATCGGCCCGTTAGCACGCTCCGTAAAAGCGTGGGCGTAGGCAACAAGTCTACGGTGGGAGTGGTCTCCGCAGTTGGCTGATGCCTACTTGAAAGGGAGTTTTTGAGGCTTGTAGTGGACACTGCAGGCACCTCCAAGTACTTCCGGCTGTGAGACGCATCAGTGGCGTTCTCGTCACCTTGAGATACTGATGAGGAGTTCTCTGTGGCGTCCTCGTGATCGTTCTTGTGCTCAGTATCCAACAAGCTGCGAGGGAGAGGCTTCAGAAGGTCCTGAATCAGGCTACAGTCCAGACCAAGTCGCATGCCAACACCGTGGATGGTGCACTCCAGCCAGGAGAAGAGGACATCTTCCCAGTTTGGTCGACCAGCAGGCGTCCGACCGACTTCAGCGAAATACTACGTACAGACAGAGCGAAAAGACAGTAGATGGTAATTCGGCAGAAAATTTTATCTGCAGCTGAAACACACCTCGACAATGAAAAACAGCAGAGGCGGACGACACATCTGCAGAGGTGAATAACAAAATGACATGAAAATTAGTATGTCGGTCCACTGAGCGTCAAATCACCTTTATAAAAATTTATCCTAATTGAGATGCATATAAATTTGAGATCGCCAATATCAACCAAGTACATCTCCAGTCATTGTAAACTTGCCTGAACAAGAGAAAACGGTAATCATGGAAGCCTGGAAAGTGAAACAGATGCTACGGAAGTCCCGCTCAGAGCAAAAAAGAATTCATGCGACAATTACCACGAAACTTTAAGGAATGTCAAGAAATCAGAAGTGCACTGATCGCTTTAGAGGGCAATTTGAAAGGCCAAACTGAAGCACGTCCAAAAAAACAAATCAAGTTTTCGTCAGCATCTGAAAGAAAGAAACGGCTACTTAGACTACATGGATTACTGTGAAATAACACGCCTTACTTTCGCTGCCGTTCGGAAGCAGCGAGTAGCGAAGATACAAAATTGTCCAAAACTGAATTTGTCCCTCTAAACCGAATGTTTACAGGTCGCCTACAAGAAACTGGCGTCCCAGAATAACGGATAAAAATTTGCACCCAGTATAGCGTGTATTTAAGGAAGAATTTTCGATCTAAACTCAGCCAGTCACCATGATTGGGAGAGCGTTCCAAGCTTCCGTGAGCTGCTGATATCGTTTTCAGGCAAATGTAGTTAAAGAACGATATCTATATTCCAACTGCCCGTATTTAGCAGAAGACTGCCAGAAGTAAAACAACGTCAGGAATCTTTAAAAGAGGCGAGGACGCTATTTGGCATTTAAGTTATTAGAGCGCATTTGTAGGACTCCGTATTTCTTCAGTAAATCTTCAATATTTTAATACCTGCGATGGCCTGCCGGTAAGAAGCTCAGCAGGACAGTCAGCAACAGCCTGTATCAACAGTGGACGCAGCTGCGAGACCGACTTTCGCAGACGACCCTCCCTTTGCCCACGGGGATTGAGGGAGGCCTCCAGTTGGGTGACGGCAGCGGTTGCACGTTCATACCGATCGGCATAACTGGGCTCGACCGTCGATGCGGAGTGTCCTCCCTCCGCCTCTGGTTTAATGGAAGCATGAGGCTGGCTTTTGCCAGCGGGGACAGGCAACAACACGGCCCACCCTGGACAGTTGGTTTGCAGCTTTTCCACTTGTAGAACAGCCGGGTGGTTGGCATCAACTGTGATACTGCCTCTGCGTTCCTGGAAATAAAAAAAGTTGGCAAACACAGCGTCAGTAGGTGAAGCAGAAATAGGCGAGAAAGAGAAGGAGCGCAAATGACTGACCGGATGAACAAGAATTCGCAGCTGCTCCAAGCTCAGCTGTTCACGGTTAGTTGGCAGGTCAATAGCCAACTGGGAGACCAGAGAATCACGATCTAGCAGGCCAGGATTCTGCCACTGCAAGTCCTCCATGGGAGTCGCTAGGAGGGTTTTGACAGCAGAATTGAGCGCCTCCGCGGCCTCGGCTGGACTGGAACCCAGAGTCAACGATTTGGCCACCTGGCGCCCCCGTACTCGTAAGGATGGGCGTAGACAGACGTTGCGCGCCGCAGTCGGAAAGCCCGGAATTTCTGTCATCTCACCAGCAGTGTTTTCAACCAACAGGGCCGGCAGGGACAACACCAACCAGTAACGACTATAAGGGGGATGAAAAAGAGTGCAAACAAACGGAAAGAGCACCTTGAACTGCAGGAAGATTCGATTTTTTTCTCGGTTGTGCTGTCTGCTCGATTGACAGGCTCAGTTTGAGTGTGCTCTTTCGGAAGCAACAGCTCGGTTAGAGATGATTGCTATGCTAGTTAATGGTCAAGTCTGATTGAAGCATTTGGACCTCAAAAAGGGCGACGCTCCCGGATAAATCGAGAAGCAACAGGGTAGCCAATTTTGCATGACATGCCCCAGCGCGGTGCATCTTGAGCTGCCTTGAGGCTCTCAAGGTAGTGGCTTGTGCGGATTTCAAGTGGCGAGAGTCTGAGTCCTTCGGATCGATATTTAGGTCACAAAGGTTTCAGCTACTGAGACCATTATGGCAACCAGACAAAGTGGCACCTGAGAAACCGAAGTCAAGGTCTTGGAACGACTAACAGGTGTGTAGCACACGAGAGGCGGAGAGATAGGCCAAATCAACCATGGCACCTAAACGCACCTGTAGTCATCCTGACGATGGACGATAGGAGTAGAAAGACGGCGGTGTCGATTCTACTAAATGAGTTATTCCGCCAGATACCGCTGGGTCTCCCGACAGGAATGGACCCTATAAATTCCAACGAACAAACCGTAATACACGGCAATGGGAAACACCCCTCCCCAGGTTATACAGGTGGTCTTACCCTAATCCTACTGGAACAGTTTCCACCATAACCGATTCAGTCAGCTCCATGTCGCGAATTCACTGCATCAAAAATGAGCATTCCTCATCGAAGTTGGACAGAGACAAACTTTAGAGCAGGATTTATCGGGTTAGCATACCTAATCTACCGCCCAAAAGCCAGATGTTTTCACCAGGCTACCTCAGACCAGGCGCTTTGCGTGAGTAATGTCATCATCGCGTGACGATGACCACCGCCTTGCTTAGGGGAGAAGTAATGACTTCGCTCATATGCAATCAAATTGCGAACGAGTAAAGAGGGACCACAGTTGCCAGCAGAGGCATTGGTTCTCGCCTACGCGTGTCATCAGTCCACATGAAACATATCTAACATAGAAGGAACTCACGACAATACATGCAAGTACATTAGGGAAATTATTATGGCTTACCACTCAGCCTGGGAACCGAGTTATCCCGCAACTTTGTAATCTTTCAAATCAAATGCGCACGTAAAGTTGGCCTCACTCTATCATGCCCTTGACATCTCGTACCAGTGGGGATTTCGAGTTAAGCTGACTAGAGACGAGGTCAGCTATCCGTGGTGGACATGACATGTCTCCGCCTTACGCGTTACTCAATACGTTTTCTGCACCCATTTGGATCTGATTACTTAAAACCGCTCGGTGCCACTAACCAGGCCACCACCGAAAGAAGGATAGATACAAAAATGTGATACAGCTGTAAAACGCCGATGAACGTTAATTTTGTTAAATGGACACCGCGCATTCCGTCGTGCAAAATAGTCTAGTCACAAGCGAGGAGGACGACTATTAGTCCGAGAACGTAACACGGACTCGCGAATGGACTGGTTAGTAGTGAAAAAGACTTAAGAGGCACCAACCCTCCCCCACCTTTCGGCCCATGAGCCAGTCGCAAAACGAAATTCCGAGGATTGGGCATGAGCCTGGGCTTATGAAAGTTACCTCTACGCGTGCTCCAAACGCACCGATTCCCACGCACACGAGTATAAGACTTCACAAAGGGGTCGCGGAAAGAGTTGAGCCCCGAGACGACAACCAGCAGTCACCACAGTATGACCATCAACCCAGAGTGAGTCCCGGTTATCCAGTCAGCAGGTAACTGCTTTCACGACTTTCAGTATACCGTAACAGTTTCAAGCACATCGGGTGGTCTACCATGAGGACATTATGCGCTAAGTGATCACTAGGACGCATCAGCTGTGTAGCGCACATGACAGGTGTTCTGGCAACAGTTCCACAACGGCTTGTTGTCTGAATTGCCCATAAAATAACCTGATCAAAAATTGCAAAAAATAGTTGACTGCGAAGGTGTCCTTTGAAAAAAGCCAATTATGAGATGAAAAACCCAACTAACTCTGAGATGCATTTCTGTCTCCAGGGCAGCAGACTGCGTCAATATCACTCGGTCCAAGGAACTCCTCCCAGCGAGCAGACCACTCCGGGTTATCTTACGCCTGCTGCACCAGCCTCACCGATGAGCGGAACGTTCAAACGTATGCGGCAGCAGAACCTAGGTTCACGCACACTGCATTACGCATCGCTTACAGCGCACTGCCGTCTTTCACACATCTGCTTCGAGGTCCCGCCCACAGGTTTAAGCCCATCAAAACGATGACTTCCCGCCCAACGATGACAACATTGGAGAAGTTACACATGGGCCAATAAAAATGGAATAGGAGCAGACTTTTCACTGCACACTCCACGAAGCGAGGTAAGGCGGTAGAAATACGCAAACCACCTCCCTCCAAAGACATGATAACAACGCGGCAAAATAAAAATCCGAGCACCTTCGAAGGGTACCTCATGAGATGAAAAAACCGAGGCCAAGAAATTACCGGTAAATTCGATCCTGGCCGAGGGGAATCATAGAGCAGCTGCAGGCCACGGACAACATTGTCTGCCATAACTCGCTCTCTTCGAGGTCCAACTCCTCCCCAAAACTGGACAGCGGGTGTTTAATCTCGTTGTTGCTACTCCTTGCATCAACAGATGGGACCTCTGCTCCATTTGGACAGGCTGGGTCCGACTTCGTATCTGCCGGCAGGTTTGATGTGGAGCTGCGGAAGGAATGGGGGCGGGAGGTGAGCTAATGCAATAGCAAAAGAAACTGGTGTTGGTGGTAAAGACGACAAACAAAACCCTCACCCCTTAACGTCTGCAGTCACCAGATTGACCGACTTGGACGCGGGTTTGGCCGCATCCGACGTCCCCGCCGTCGGTTTCCGTCGACCGCGTGCAAGCTGGGCTCGAAGAATGGGCGGGGTTCCAGTAAGCCAGTTGTCTCCACTGGAGACGAGAGCGGACGGAGAAAAGCCGTATAGGGTGGCGGCGATCGATGCACTTCCCCCGTAGAGTTTGAAGCGTTCGGCTTGAATGGAACGAAGCTGGAGACGGAGACCCCGCAGTTTCTCCAAATTCTCCTCCATGCGATCGCGCAGTTGCGGTTGGAGCAACAATTCGTCCATGAGAACAGCCAGAATTAGGAGCTTTTCGTTCGGAGGCCAGGAGAAAACTGGAACTGGAGTACAATGAGGGAAACAGGTTGAGTTGTAGAACTATGCATTTATTTCTTCAAGATTTCGGTTTCGTAGGGTTTCGAAATAAAAAAACGGGCAGATCAACAGCAGCACGAACACAGTGTCGGAGGAATAGAAAGATCTCGGGAATTCGAAGAAATGTTCAGACGGTCCATAACAAACCGTCATTAAGAAGACTATAGGGCTATAGGCTATGAGCCCCTGGGCTATAGGCCAAGGGGGCAGGGCACCCATAAGCAAAGCCCCTACGAGGGACGAAAAGAGGAGCATGATCGAGGGATCTAGGTTGGGGATGAGTAGATGTACAGAAAATCCCCAGTAGGAGGAAATAGCATGTTAGTGTCGCTAGCCGAAGCCTCCAATAAAAACCAGAAAAAAACCTGATCGGATGAAATCCTAGGCCGTAGCAAAACGAAGTGCCCTAGCAACATAGGGGTTTTGGTTGAGTTAAATATTACCCTTTGGACCAAAATGTGAAAATATCAGAGGCCCCGGTGGGATTCGAACCCACGACAACAATGGGAAGGCTTAAGTACAGCCAACACTCGAGCTGCCGTGGGTTAGAATCCAACCTAGGACGCCGAATTTTTCGCAACTGGGCCAAAAGGAAAGTTCAGTTCAGTTTAGATAGATAGGCAAACGCCTTTCAAATCTCTATTGGTAAAAAAGGTACTGATACATCAGGAAAATTCAAAAGGCGGGTTACATAATAGCGTGCGGAAATCAAAGCAGCCGTCGGCTAATAGAAAAGAGTAAACATAAACGTGTACTCATATATGATGAGCAATATAAGTACATGCTATTGTAGTTAACAAGAATCTCATGAGTGAGATATGCGATGAGTTTGAGATACTAAGACATTCCTTTGACCAACTTGTGAAAAACTCGGCAGTCTCGGTGAGATTCGAACCCACGCCAGCAAGGGGAAGGCTTTAGTACAACCAACGCTCTAACCACAGGAGCTACGAGGCCTCTCCCGGGAGACGCCAGTTTAATCAACACTTGGGTCAAGTTACCCGCACAGCCTACTGCAACGTATGGAATCCGCCAATTCTGATACGAAAGCTGACTGCCCAAGCAGGCTTTCCGAAGCAATTAATCTGGAATCCACCAGATAACTATCAGGCACAATTCGTTAGTACAGGATTTTGGACCCTTTTGAATAATTCCTTTGACCAACTTGTGAAAAACTCGGCGGCCTCGGTGGGATTCGAACCCACGCTCTAGCCAACTGAGCTACGAGGCCCCACCGTGAGCCATGAGTTTAATCACACTCGGGTTAATTTACCCGCCCAGCCTATTTCAACGTATGGAATCCACCAATTCTGATATAGTAAGCTGACTGCAATGGTTCTTGTGCTCTGGTTGGATTTTGCGAGAGCTAATGACTCGAAATGAAACATTTCCTGCTCATAAACAACAGCGAAATTTGCTTGAATAATCGTAACTTACGGTGATCATATCCCGCAAAATAAGGGCCACTAGGTGGTCTCTTCATCCGCCTACACACAAACATCTCCCCCCTCCTCGCCCAGTCATTTAGTCCGACTATGGGCTGGTGTAGACGGGTTGCATATTCAAAAATAGTGAGATCCGATAGGCCAGTAGTTTCATTAATGTTGATCGACGGCCAGCACAGGGACGGACGGTTTACTTGGGGAGTAACCAGAACAGTAAACATACTGCCTAGAACTACAGTACGCTTCCCGTTTCCCTGGTAGGGCGGGTTGACTGAGGGACAGCTAAAAGGCGCAGCATACATGCGAAGCGATGCATTCACAGTTTGCGTTTTGGGCAGCAACACGGAAGAAGGATCCTGATGTGAGTACAAGAGAGGTAGTCCACAAGAACTGACACCAAATTGCTGCTGTGAAAACACTGACTGTGGGTCATAAAGCCTGCACACAGAACATCTTCGATAATTGCAGAGATAATGATAACGTCCTTAAAAAGTAAAGCAAAGATTTATATGTTCTTACCTTGTAGGGTTGCCTAAACAGGACAAGGGAATAGAAACCATCCCACCCACTTAAAAAGGGGTGGCCTTACCGTAAATTACAGGAAGGTTAAATATAACCGTGACTTAACGCAAACACTTACCTTTACCTAAAACTAAACTGTCAGCTTAATCTTAAACCCTACAGTTAGCACGATAAAGACCTTAACCTTTAGTGTAATAATGACCTCCAACCCCAACTTTGACCATGACCTCAAACTTAAATGTAAACCTAAATTTAACAGTAACCCTCAGGCAGGATAAATAACTACGACGTGACGCACCTTCTGTCTATCCACCAAATGCAAAATCGAATTTCTTAACTATAAAAAATTAGTGACAGCCACTGTATCGGACAGTAAATTCATGGAAGTTCGAAAAATATGAAAAAGAACAACTTACCAGACCGCAATTTCTGCACTAACTCAGGGTAGTCCCGCATAAGCGCGATGCATGGGTCATCGAGGGGCCGCGTCCCACCCCAAATGGCGCCTCTCCATCCACCTGCCTTGGCCGGCGCCGTGGCAATGTGCAGCCAAAGGGCTTCTGAGAGGCCAGCACGGTCAAGCGGAGGTAAGGAGGCCGCCCCGACGGCCGCTGCGGTTGCGGCAGCGCGCACTGCCGAAGACTTTCCGCAGATTGCCGGGCCTCCGGTGGTGGAGTCCGTTTGCGGAAGCCCTAATGCAGTCAAATCGGAGGTAGAGTTAGCCACCGCAGTTGCGGCCGCCAAAGCCATGGCCGCCTTATCGGCGCGGGTAGAAATTGCGGAGAGTGGAGGCACTCCGACCAGTTCGCAGTCACGAGTAGCTACCGCAGCCGTAGCGAAGGCCGGAATGAGGGCACCTTTGTCGGCGAGCAAAGTGTCCGCAAACATCGTGGTGTATTCTGCGGAGGATCCGAGGCCGGTCAGACATCCGGCGTAAGCCAATGGGAGACCGGCTTCGAGAGTAGCTATTGCGGAGACGGCAGACGCTGCTGCCGCCTCCGCCGTTGGCGAGGACTGCCGTGCTCCTGACTCGTTCTACACATAGAGACATATAAGCACGTAAGGAACACACAGGATGCCATTTGGGCAGGCCTGAATACCGATTGCAATAACATGCTAAATAACTGACTCAATCCCAAAATTCGAGTTTTCGGCTGGAGCCGAATCAGAATTTTAAGTCGAGGTTTCGTCAAACAGCTAGCCAGTGAAGCATGCTACCGTCTAAATGGGTTAATAGGTTTTAAGGTTTTAGAACCTAGCAGTTAGCATCATACTCTCCAAGCTGGATCATGCAGAACGTTCGAGGGGATTTCCATCACAAAGTTCCGCTACGCGCCGCTAGATATCAACGGATGACAGTGACAATAACGCAAATTCTTAGATAGAAAGGGATTTAAATCGACCCGAAAGCCGGGTCGACATGGTTCTGAGCGAGACTAACATGGACCTTCATATGAAAGTCCGCGGAAGTCAGCTCACCTCTAGGGTCCGTAATGCACTAAGCAGAGCCATTAGGCAGTCAGTAAAAGCACCCGTCGGATCAGAGTCGAACAGCATATCCTCAAGAAGACTCCAAGTCATCTTGTTTGTGCTGCCGTCAAGCAGGCAGGGAGATGTGTAGGCATCGGGAATGCAAGGAGAGCCGGTCACCAATTCGGGTGCAGAGGCCAGGCAGTTGTTCTGAAAGCCGGGCATTGGCAGTTTGAGCATTGGACCATAGATGTTGAGAAATTCCAGGATCTGGATCGCACGACCGAACTCCTCCACGGGTAGGCGGGTGTTGATCTGAATGCATTACACGCACAAGACATAGTAAAGCTGTTCCTACCAATTAAGTACCAGTAAAATCCAGAATATGAAGTAATAGCATTCAAACTAACGCCAAGAAGTTGGGCAACAAGTAGTGGAAGGAGCACTTACCTCGGTGAAGTCTGGTAGGGGGATGAGGTCGGAGAGTTCGAGATCATCACGCTTGCGAAGAAGTGCCCAATCACGTTCCAGATCAGCACGCTCCATACGAAGGAGTCGGTCTGCGTCCAGTGCAGCTAGACGCGCTGCTCTCGCAGCTAAATCCGATGCGGGAAATGGAAGAGAAAAGTAAGAGCTCTAAGAAATTAGGAATGCAAAAACGCCAATTTGTCTGAAAATTACTCCTAGAACGGCTAGGTTAAAATTCTAAGTGAAAAGAAGTACCCTGGGCCTGGTTGTCCTCAAAGGACTGCACACGACCAAGATCAACTACAATTTTTGGCTGCTGCTGCTGTGAGGAAGGCACTCGTGCGGAGAAGGCAACTTTTTTCAGAGATGATCCCCCTCCTCCTTCGCCGCTACTTGTATTACTACAGTCATTGTTGCCAATTGCGTTGCCCGGTTGAGCACTCTGATGCGACGGCAGTGACTTGGACGGAGGTGTGTCAATGCGCAACATCTTCGGTTTCGACACTAAAATAAGCAGGTGTTACTTACAGAAGCAAGAGTACACATAATTATCCGAGAGTCAGTTTTGACAAAAAGTGGTTCCTTACAGGAAACGGGCGGTGGTGCCAGGTTGTACCAGATTGGCTCTGGGGCTACAAAGAAATCGGTCCACGAAAGACTACCAAACGGTTCTAGGTTGAAGTGCTCCATGATAGATTTCTGCGTGAAAGAGGTAGGTCGGCGTCAGTGTTTAAGAAATGGCTGACTGAAGAGGGATTATCGCGTCTCAACAAAACCCAACATAAAAGAGAGTGCCAACCTTTGGTTTGAATACTGAAAACTGCAGTTCACAGGTCTGTCGGATGAAGAACTTTATCTTGTCACGCGTCAAGAAATTTTTCGGTCCACGTTGTAACACAGAGCCGGAGAGGATCATCGAAGATGAGTTCTCAGACACGGAACAACCATCGGGACCGGCCGCCGTTGATCTCTTGACAACGTACTTAATGGCCGACGGATCTGGAAGATCAGCTGCCGTATTGGTGCATTCCTGTATTGGAAAACGTAAACTATAAGTCGTTTGCGACATCAAGTATTAAACAGCACCTAGACGTGAAATTTTTTCAGGTAAAAGATTCAGTAACAACCGGTAAAGGAGAAAATATTTTCGATAAACTAGTGTAGAATGTGTGTAAAGCTGTTTTGAGCTTCAGAGTGACGATCAGGATCTTTAGCATCTCCCTGAGGAAGCAAGGATTGCCAGGTTCACAAGGCGAAAAACCAAGAGCCTCCACGAAAAACCCTGACGGCAAGGAGCGATGACTGTTACCAAATTTCAAACAGAGAACATCGACCACCCCGCTTATTGCTTTGATGGTTTTTCAAAGGACCTAGCTGTCACATGCCACACTTTCGAGGACCTTCTCTGGACTGTCTGGTAGGGATATCGGGACAAAAGCTCATGTGCGCCATCGGTTATATTGTTGTGCGCAGGCCGGAAGATCACGTTTTAAACAGGTTATTTGCACTCGGTACGATTGAGATCAAGCATGACCTAAGCAGCTTTCTGTCAGTCAGACGGATCGCTTAGTCGTGGTTTCCTCCCTGAGAGTTCAGGCTGACTGAAGCCTAAACGTAAGGCATAAATAGCACTGAAAACAGCAACCGATAATAATGTCACACTGTCAGCACTGGTAGATGGTATATGGAATATAGGGTGGTCGCTAGGCTGGAAGCTGGTCTTCCATTAGCTTACACCAGATGTCTGGCCGATCCCAGGTCTTCCGCGGGGTACACCACCATGTTTGCGGGCACACTGCTCACCGACAAAAGCATGCTGATACCGAAATTCGCCAGGGCTGCGATAGCTACTGTGAACTGGTTGGAGGATTTAACCTCACCGCATTCTCTACCCACACCGATACGGCGGTCATGACGTTAGCTGACGCATCCGCCGCGACAAGATCTACGTCTGACTTGACTGGAGCGGATCCTCCGCAAACAGACTCTACCACCGCAGGTCGGGAAATCTGCGAAAAGTCCTCGCCGCAATCACAGCGGCCGTTGGAGCAGCCTGAGTGTCTTGGCTCAAACGAAACCCTCTGGCTGCGCATCGCGGCAATGCCGACCAGAGGAAGTGATAGGGAGGTGTCATTTCGACTGGGACACAACCCAACGATGGTCTTTGAACGGAATACAGACGCTGTCTTTTGCCTTGGATCTCCGGCTCTGAGCTCACATAGGCAATTGCATAATGATAACTAGAGCGGAATGGCGATTTCTAGCGACGCAGTCTACCCAAGAGAGTAAGTCTAAAACAATCCCTCCGCAGCGAAACCATTTCGCGCAAAGAGGTTTAGAAACACGCAGGACATTACAGTGTTGAAGACTCGAACCAGGTTGACAAGTGGAACACTTACCGAGGCGTTGATTGGCGAAAGTTCTGCGACTTTCTTACAGTCCCTGCCGGGTGGAGGGAGCACACGTTCAACCACAACGCATTGGTTTGTGCTGTGAAGATAAAGGGAGGGAAACATATCATAAGGATGTGTGTGGCATGAAGTAACACATTGGTAAGACATGCAAGCTAGGGGAAGAAAATACAATAGCTGTGCGGACTAAGACTGACTGAGTCGAAAATTCCCGACACGTGAGCTCCGCTATTGGTGTGGAAAAGTAGAAGACGGGATGGACTATCCAATCGGAAACAGACCCATGACATTGGCACTCAAAATGTGAAATTTGGAAGCTCTTGTCGATAAAATGTGGATATGAACTTATCTGTCTTCCTATCCACAAGAGCTATAAATGTGCCTCCTTCTATGGAGATAATGCGACCATCGAACACTTAGAAAGGTGGAAATAAGCAGCGAAAGCGTGGAAGGCGGTACGTGATCGGCTAGCATTCATACGGCTGAAAGAGGGACCCCGCTAACGTCTACGGTCGAATACTCGCTGCCGACCAGTGTGATAAAGAGGGCATCTACTGGCAGCTGCGAGATGTGAAGACAGACATCGTTATCCTGATGTTATAGTCATGGGTTCGGTGACTATCCAAACAACCAGTTAATTAGTAGTTTTGGTCTTACTTCTGACTGGTTACGGAATTCCACTGAGAAGAAATTATAGGTTTTACTGACATGTGCTTTCAACCTGTCCACAGCTGTATCCTACCTGAACTGCACTCTATATAAAACCCAGCGATTCGATCGT
This sequence comes from Schistocephalus solidus, assembly GCA_017591395.1. Lineage (NCBI taxonomy): Eukaryota > Metazoa > Platyhelminthes > Cestoda > Diphyllobothriidea > Diphyllobothriidae > Schistocephalus > Schistocephalus solidus. The sequence continues at coordinate 16,317 of WEDG01014481.1, read as the reverse complement.
TCTTACGTTAGCACAGGGCACGAGGGCTCATAATTCAATGGAACTCTTGTTTAGTTGCGACAGCATAAAACAAGCAAGGAACAAAAACTGCAATTAGGTTTTACTTCGAACCCAAAGAGGGGTGGGCCGCAAGTTTTGACTACTAAAATGAAAAAAAATAACATCCTCTGCAGCTACGTGGTTGGCGCCCACCACAAAAAAACTAATGGAGTCATCGATGAGGAGACGAAGAGGACATAACTGGCAATATTTCCCACTGAAAATACTCACCCGGATCTTGGCCTCTTGGCTCGCAGGATAAACTCAAAAGGCTACAAAACCATGGAACAATATATACACTTCCCATAGATTGTCTCCTCTATTACTTCATCCACCAAGGATGCCCCTATTTGTGTAATAATGCAAATTTTTAATCAGTAAAATAACGTTAATAATTGTGTCCCTACAACGGACCACACGGAAGATGTGCTGGACCGACACGGGGGTAATTTAGGGCACGGCAGGCGTTATTCGAGTTTCGCACCCATAACAAATGCCAAACATGCGGGTGTGACGGCACATCTAGGCGCAGGCTCACGGCGTCTCAGCCACTTTCACCCACTTCAGCATTAAAAATCAAACAGGTTTAATTTCCAGGGATAGCATAACAGGCAAGATCATTACACAAAGAATGAGGAAAGCAGCAACGCGAAACCTATACCATCAACTTTTACGATGGGAAACTGTGCTGCCGAGTCCGGAGGTTATTCTACTCTCATGTAATGAAGTGTCCCTGAACGCAAATCGTGTGCTGTAATCTTGAGCAAAGGACAGTCCATGATCCTCAAATCGTGATCCAATGATAACAGGCGACAAAGAATGCCCTGGTCAAATTTATAATCTGTGGAGAATTCGAGAGACGGCACTTTTCCAAAGAAGATTTTAGAAGGCAGTAAACTTTGCAATGTCTGGCGTCTTTGTTCAATTGCCAGCTGCGTCAAGGTCAATCACCGTATCAGCGAGCAGGTCCCAGCGAACTGACCTCACCGGCACGCATTCAGAAAGCCACGACCGCCCATGCTCCACTTTAACATGACACTCCTCGGCCATGGACACAAAAACATTTGAACCTGCCTCCTCACACCCATGAGAACAGCTCACACTCGTCTACCTCCCCCTCGCTCAAGCACGCTTTAACCCGCCAATAAACGATCTGACCGCACCAGTGACCACTGTCGCTCGAGAAAGTGTTATTCTGGTGCCTTCTGTCTTCAAATAATCAATACCTGACTTGGCGAATGTTGGGCTTCAAAGGATTATTACTCGAGACCACATAATAAAGAAAGTGACCTAATTTTTCTTTCGATATGAATTTATAAAAACCTGAATGTGTAAGAATTGATGCATTTTTTGAAGATTACCTTTGCGCAAAAGATGAGCAACAGGAAGAGAGGTGTCTTGTCTTACAGGCTTAAAAAATCAGTCGAATTTAGAGTTTACTAGGCGGTCAGAACCGTAAAGAGACGGAAACGAGGGACACTTACGCAGTCTTGAAGTCGGACCGCTTCACAAATACACTTTCCCCAATAAAAAACCGGTAATGAACGAATCCGTGCAACAAGTCCACTAATTCAGACAGTTTTCTGCGTTTGGCCTGAAAAATGATGTAGAGGAGGCCACGGCAGAGCGCTACACCAAAGTTGTTCAACTGAGCAAGATCTGATTTCTCGCAAGAAACTGCCTCATTGTACGTTAATTGTGGTTTGTTGCAGAAGGAGCAGTTCCAGGTGGCGCTATTCAGAAGGATGGTTCGCTCAAAAAATTCACTAGATGGGAAGGAAGCAGCACGTTTTAATAATAATATACTATCTACTCAATGTGGTGAGTAGTAATTAAATAGCAAAATGAATAACATTCGCCTACTCATAATCCTGGAAAATCTCGAAGGTAATTGGGGAAAAGAAAACCTCGTCATCTGGATTCATATGTGGTGAGAGAGGCTTCTTAACAAATGGCTCTCCATTTAAGAGCGGCATCGAGAGAAATCGGAAGGAAGAGGGCACGGCTCAGCGCCAATTCCGAAGCCGTCGATTGATAATCAACCTAATCAAAAGAAGATAAGAGCTTTGATACAGTGACACCGTCAGAGTACCAAAAAGAGCATGATCAGGTGGACATAATTCTCCAGAGCAGTTATGGGGTATTAACTAAGTGCCAGGGTTTATAACCACTAGAAGCTTTGTAGTGTCTCAGATTTGGCTGATAGTGCCTGTTTGTTCAGGATAGCGCCTTTAGACGAAGACAGGGAGAGCAGTGCTGGAAGGGGCCGATTAACTGGCAGAGACCTTCGCGCTGCTGACTGGAGGGACAAAACCTGGAGCAAATGCTCCCGTTGCTCAGGTCCTGCGGTGCAGAGAATGCTTGTGATTTTGATGGAGCGACATTTTCAAAATGGCTATTTCGTGTTAGGCTTTTAACCGATTAAGTCATTCAAAGGAGATTTATAATGGTCGCGAACAATGGTTTCACAGTCATGCCAAATTGATGGCAGCAGATGAGACCAATCAGGAAATAGGTACGGCTGTGTATGCTAGTCTACAAAAAGAGGTTGCTAGTTGAAGCTAGGCTGAAGCAGTAACCAGAGACTGGCAATCACAAACTAAAAACTAGCCATCGCCAATAAGAGAAAGGCATACTGTTAATCAGTAATAGTAGTCCTGTGATAAAAATAGAGCTACCGCATGAAACGCCCAGTAAAAACTGTACTTAATAGCTGAACCATGTATTGTTCTTATCAATGGCCGCCGTGCATAACAAATGTTCTCGGGAGACGTGAATGCCATCCAGCGAGGTGTTATTTTGACTGACCACCGAATAGCCCTTTCACTGGTGAGGGGGGCGCACGTTGGTCACTCAGCACATCCAGAGGTTAGGAATGGGAAATTGTTATCATGAAAGGCTAGCCGTAAGGCAAATCGGTTCTGAGGTATGACGGAAAAACAATCTTGGAACATCGTCAGAAGCACTACCAGAGGATTGGAATGTCAAGATTTGGCACAAAAACTCTTCTATAAAATTTTCTACCTAACAGTGACATTGTCACATTACAATCAGAAAAGACACTAAATGAGTTTGGTATCGCTGCCTTGTGAGCAAGAATTACAATAGAAAACCAGAAACGCAGATATTAGTATGTCGACGAACACTCGTGATTATGCAAGGTTCAGTATTGTAAACACCTGTAAATTTGACGGCTTTTATGCCAATTGATGCGACAGACTTCGTTCACGGTCATATAATTAAGATTCAAGATGACTGTAAGAAAGTGACACTGTAAACAGCTTCCGTATTCGGTCGGCCTAGCTGTCAACGAGGTGGTGGTGTGACAGACTGATAGCATTCTATTCGGTTTAAGATTTCGCAGATGGGTTCATGATATCAGATCGATACATGGTGCTAAAACTGGTCACGCCGATGCGTGAGACCATGTTCTTGCTTGCACACTCGCGAAATTCAATCTCACTTACACCGTAACTTTCACTCGCGGGGCGTTTTGATATCGCCATACTATGAAAAACATAAACATTCGATTCTTTCTAACGATCCCAGTCGAAGTCTCGTCTCGACTTCATGAGGTGACTGAGAAAACGTGGTAAGATGAATTCGTTCCTGATGACTGGTGCTCAGATGTCCTTGAGTTTGTCTTTATTGAGAATAAGACAGAAATATCACGGCATAATCCTCGTCTAAGTTTTCACGAGGGTCTTCAATGTTGTCATTCTCAGACGGATTCAGCGTGCCAACCAAGCCAATTTTCGAGATGGACGTAGATAGGCAGACTAAATACTCACATTGAGGTGCATACATGAAGTCCGCTACAGCTAACAACAATCGACGACTGTGCCCAGTTGACTTTGCGCAGCGTTCGATTCCGTCAATCGTTAGTTTCTGTGACGGATAATGGCATTATGTTGGCAAAAAGCACCATAATGATGAAGGATAACTATCATTCTACCATTTTGCGATTACTGGTTATGAACAATCTCTCTAAACCGCTTGATACTCGATTTAGAATTTTACAAGGTTGTACCCGTCGAAGGGCAATACATGAAGTTGATTGTATTGAGTTTGCATGCGAACACTGACTGACTGATGTCGACTATGCCAACGATATCGCCTTGCTAGCTTAAGGCTTTGGTTACCTATGGTCTGGAAGGTCAGGAGTGAATGAAGTCGCTAAATGGGTCAGTTTATCCGTAAACGCTAGGAAAACCAAAGTTTTTTTCGAGCTGCATACCTGACCAGGAGAAGCACCTGACGAAGTAGACAGGTTTAAATACCTCGGGGCGAGGCTGCTGCCAGATGAACAGAGAAAGGGTGACATTATATCCCAAATCGCTGTGGTTAGCAAGTTTTAGTCCTTATTATGGATCCAATGCGACATCTCCAGTCACAAAGATCAACGCCGATTGGGCATCCGTTCGGACAATCCTGCAGTACTGTTGTGAGTTCTAGGCTGTGAGCGTGAAATGAGCGGAGCGAAGGCGTTTGATCACCGCTGCCTGAGAACCATCCGTCGAGAGAAGACAGAGTACATCTATACACGCTACGACAACAGTGTGAACATAGCTCCGATGACTGCGGTGATTTGAACACGTTCTCCGTCGTCCAGCTCATGAAATTAGACATCGTACGTTCGATCCGGTGCCGTTGTCCTCATGAAGGCGTTAAGGAAGCCAACTCAAATCCTGACTCTACATAGCGTTTCAGGACATGGAAGTGGGTCTTGGGCCTTCTGTACGCAGTCCCTGTCACTGGTGGACAAGATAGATCAAGTTTTCCTGATCCGCTGTTGCAGATCTTCAAGCTCGAGGAGGTACGATTTGCGACATTGTCAAGGCTGACTAGGTGAGACATGATCAAAGCTGCAATACTTACAAGCACATTCTGGTTTCTTTAAGTTTGTTTACATCACCCATAAAATTTATCGGTAGTTAATCTTTATACATGACGACAGGTCGAAGAAGTCGCTTAACCTGATGGACAGAAATTTTATGTGACGAGGGCGATATCATGAATGCTACCACTGGCATCCCATGGAGTTTTGCTCCTTCCACAAATCTAGTCAGGTTTGTGATAGAATGACCTCTCCCAACATGCACCGGCAGGTTATCATAATGCAATAACACCTGGCTATAAAAAGAACCAGCCAACTGAACGCTCCACATTTACCGATTCATGTCTTCGTCATATAGAGAGTACAATTAGAATAAAGGTTGTCACTGAGTTAGAAAACCTAGCCCTGGTATGCGGCAATGCTGTGGTCACCAATTGACAACGTACGCATAGGTGGCGAAAGCCAATCTCGAACACAATGGTTCTGCGATCTCCAGTTCAGATGTATGCCATGCTAGTTAATCAAGAGTTTGCCATTAAAGGATGGTGCCAAAAAGGATGGTGCATATTCAGTACGGAGTCGGGTAATGAATCGCGATTATCGCCATCATGAGTTAATGTAACTGAACCTTATGTATACGGTCGGTAACTTTGGTTGATATGCGACTTAAGGAGAAAAAATTCATATTTAGAGCGTCCAGGTAAAATCGGTATAAACGAATAGGTTGGGGACCTGTGCCTGGTAGATCGAATACACCAAGGAGACAACTCTTAAACAGCGTTGAGGAAGTGGCGCAGTAATTTCAATCACGCAGGAGTACATAGTAGCAGATACAACAAGGAAATGTATTAGCAATTAGCTTAAATTCGCGTATTACGAACAATTGTTCGTAAGGTGAACGCAGGTAATGAGACTACGATGGGTGGGACGGAGACAGGTACACAATTACGATAAACGAGCAACCAACCAGAGGGCCATAAACTCACAGAAATTAGTATAGGTAGGGCTCGGAGTTGATCATCAGTGAGTCCTCAGCAATTCCATAATAGAACTTTTATAGGTGAGTACACTCTAGACAGAAGGGTCGTTTTTAATGTAAACCGAAAAGTCAGATCGGACTGCTTTGTACTGTTTCATGTACGCGATTTTTAAACGAAACTGAAAACCCCTGCGCAGAGGAATGTAGCAGTCAGCAGGGTCTTTGTTAACAATTACACCATTACCGTGATTTAGGCGCCGCGGAAGACCTGGTTTGAAATTGTTCGAATCTACTTGTTCAACATCAAATACGGAAAATTTATCAAAGGACAGGGAATTTTGCATACAAACCTAACTATTGAATCGAATTTTTCCAAAAATTTTAAGAAACCTTGCAAAAATTTACGATCAAAACTATCTGCACACAAATTTAACAGTACTTTGTAAGTGTCGGGGATGGGGCTCTCGGCACCATTTGTCAGGCAGCTGGGTTTAGAACGCAAACCCATGCGCGATGTCCTTATCTCGTAAGAAAAAATATATATTGTCTAATCTAACAAAGACCTATATGAGGGCGAATTATTTTGCATTGACTAGGAGGGAGGCGGATAATTCAAGAGGAGCTGTTACATAAACATCTACGTTAACCGTAGGTCGAAAAATTAACATAATACTCAGGTTTTTCAGTCTAATTTTGGCAAGTCCGTGTGAAATATATCAACTGCAGATTTAAAAACTAACTCGTACGAAAAATACCAAAAGATTCCCGACACCTAAATAACTTGGCTAGGCACATATATGAATTTGGTGGTTAACACTACCTCCGGAGCATCACCGCAAGTAACCACTGGCGTGAGAATTTACGAGCCCATTGTAAAATTTATCACCTGGTGTTCATTACTTTTTCTGTTGGTATGCGCCCTGTTCCAAAGCAACAAAAACCGTGAGTGCTTTAAAACCCGATAAATAAGGTAAACACTTCGCAATGTAAGAAAGTTGGCAGGCACAGATTACAATCAATGCGATGGCTGGCATTAATACGTAAACCGCTACTTATATTGTGAAGTTGCAGTGACCGTTTAGTATATCTGAATCTCCAACTTCTTTTTAATCGAGGAAACGGATGAGGTAACGGTGTTTTAGGCATATCATAAAGTGACAATAGAGAAGTAAACCAGGGAGAGGGAAGCAGTCATATAAACTGAGCACATAGAAACGAAAGAGGAAGAAGATTGATCGGGAACCCAAGTTCAATTTGCAATCAGTATGGCTGGATGGGTTCATTTATATGATCACGTCAGACACCCTTAAGGCATCTTCAGCTGTCAAAGTAACGTGCACCAACAGGTTAAATCAGGATTCTGAAATAAAGTGATATTACTAGTGGTCGATATTTCACCGAAATCGTTCAGCGCTAAACATAGGATGCTTTATAATGACAAGGCTAATATTGTTCAGGAGCAATGTTGGCGCTTAACCAGACATGGGGTGAAAAACGGAACGCAAAGCATGGAATCTATCGTTATGATGCTGTGCAACTTATTGCGGGTGCTTAAGAAGTGTCACAATAGTTTCGTGACCCGGTTATAGGAATAACGAAGTATGCCAGCAAAGCATCTAGTGGGTCACATATAAGAGTGAGTAATCCAAACGGATAACTACTTCCCAGGGTTTGTCATGTCTACACACACGAAGAGAGAAAACGGGAGAAGGATTGTTAGTACAAATAACAGTCTAAAATAATTGCAACTTCGCAAAGACAACAAACCTATAGATACCCACGTTCACGTTTTTAGAGGAGGCAGTCAACAGCAATCGTTGAAAAAGATTGACGAAAGAATATCTGACAATATACGAACCATAAGGAGGATTTTTATAAGACGTACAGGTATGAAAGACAGTGTAGATAAAGAAACCTTCATAAAATTGCATTTTTTTCTAGCTTCAAGACAGTTAATGAAGTATTGAAACCTAATTAATTGCGGACTTTGATCAGTCGTCAAAACAAATCATCTATTATAGGCCGTAAGATACACTTCTCAACTCATAAATGCAAAATATACTGAAGAACTTTACAAACTGCGACAAGAAAATAAGTTTGCATCACATTTCGACTTTAATTGAGTACTAAAACCCTTAAACTTGTACTATACCATCCCTACCAAAGAATTTCGTGTAAAATTGTAGTATTGACCTCTATATTGATAAATTAAAACAAACCCGAGACCGATTTTTGGACTCGACAAATACGCCAGAGACACATCTATATGGATCCTGTAATGCTTTTTATTTTCAAAAATGATGGCAATGAACGTTACCATATATTACCACATTGATTCAAGTTATCGATTCCATGTATTTGAGGTCAACGTCCTAACCACATCTATCCTGGAAACCGATCCACTTAATATGGCTTCCTGCATGACTTTCGTTTTCATACTGGTTAACTAGGGATTTATGTTTCTGGTTATAATTTTGAAAATCTGAATTGATTTATCAAAACCTCTTTCGAGAGACTTTTTAAATTTATATACCGATATACCTAAAACACTGTTCGGCAAATCACGCTGAGGTGGGATTTCTACATTTTTTGAAGTACTCCATTAACGTATTCCTTATCAGTTGGACCTAGTCATTACTTGTTACCACATGCGTGAACCGGGAGCTACCATTCCACTTTTATAAATGCATAGTTTTTGAGCTGACGTGGCAAAGGTTAATGTCATGAAGTCACTTCAATGCTCAGCAGAATTTCCATTAAGATTAATGCTTTTGGAAAACGAAAATGATAAAAATATTGGGTTTTGCACAAGCCCGGCAGAATTGTGGCCCATAGCTTTGTTACATAAAGCATGAGTTTGCAAAGTCAACATAAGTTCAAAAATACACTATCGTGATAGCACGATACCATATATTCGTAGGCGAGCGTTTGAAAAACTAGCTGTTTTTGCTCATTGCTTGAAATGCTGAAGAAGAGAATGCATCCAACTTGATAAAGTGATTACCGCATAAGCAATTTTACATGTCAGTGACTGTGGCCCTCGATTTTTTATCGTGCACGCGTAACTGCACACACTTTACAGATAATTGTCTTGCAGTCTGTGCAGACGGCGATAGACATATATTTTGCAGCACCAGTCAATTCAAAGATGAGGCGTATTTTGTTCATTGGTGCGCATGAACACAATATCATCACTAAAAAATTGACTAAATGCCAATTGGACAGGCCTTGACGTGACCCTAAAAGCAACGGCTATTCTCAATATTAGTGTCTGATATCTACGATGACACTAGATAATTCTGCTAGGACATAGTATGAAGGCTTGAGAAGATATATGCTTTCAAATGTTTGCTTTAAAGTTCGTACGGCAGAAAACACTCGTGACGGAGAATGTAAAATTTTGCGTTTTGGTAACAATTGGTAGTCAGTCAGATAACGTTCGACCAGTGTTTCCGACAATTTGCACCGTCTGCTCCACAGCACTATGAGCATTGATATGATGGATTGCACGTGAATTAAGGTGAAGTGTATGTAGGGCTGCGCAGCATCCACAACCCTTTCCCCAACCAACAAAAACCCGAGTTCTATGTCAAGACACCGTCAAGCCTGCCAGAGGCGAGAGCAGGCCCACTGCTTGCCAAAGCTAAACAGCCCGTTCACGTGGGCAACATACCCCTGGTCTACACACAGTTGAGCATAGTTTTACGTGCACTTGAAATTGAGCAGTTCTGATCCCAGCCGGGTGAGGCTGTCATTGAGGTCATATTAGGAATAAGACATCGTTTGACACTCCATCATGAAACGATGGAGTTATCTCATCAGTTGGCAGCCTTCAAAACCAGAGTTTTTTATCGCACCGTTTTGATTCAATAGTGTCAGCTGGCTCAGGGTATGAATATGTGCAGTTAGTCGTGTGAAGGAGGTCTTCATAGTCGACCGTCCTCTCACATCCCGAGGTGGTCAGTCATATGATTCTGATATCGGGAGTCAGTCGGTACTATGTCTGTCACTGCGCATACACCACGTGCTGCATCTGAAGGCTACTGTGACGTAGTAATCATTATAAGCGTGTGATGGTAAATATATTTATAATCCTCGTAACAGCAAACATTCGAAGAAAATGTTAGACAATGGGCAGAGTTCACAGTTGCGTAGAGTATACAGGATGATTAACATCTTTTTGTTAACAGGAAATATTATTTGCTAATTACCTTGGGCACATGGGATTCGAGATAACCTAGGGGGCGTCGGTATGTTTATTGCTGACGCTGGTGCAAGGGTTCGCATAATTCTTTGGCAGTCATAAATTCCTATTATGTCAACAGAAACTTTATTATATGGGTCTTATACATGCCAGTTTGCAATGGAAGTTCCGTCATATTAACAAAGGAGTCGATTTCTTGTATGATATGTTCTTCAGCACAAATAAGTACAGTTTGATCAAAAATAAATAACATAGCCACGTAAACAAAAGTCCCACCTTCAAGGTATTTGCAGTTTTGAAAAGGTTTATGCGAAGCACTCAGAGAAACGTTTTGATGGAAATTGAAATAATTTTCATGGTTGCGCCTAACAATCCCGCTTGAAATAAAGAAATTGATTTTTATTTGTACGTTCTTGTTCACAAACATTTTGGTCATAGACCGCATCTGGTTACGTGAATAACTTCAACGTCTACTTTTAGGACCCTGCCAATTTTTGTGTTTTATCTTTTCCATTCTTGAAACTCAGTGTACCTATCATAATATTCCCCCTAGGTTGCACTCCCGCTGATGGTCTCAGATATCGCTTGCTATTTACATAGTGTGGATCAAACTATAGGATATCCCGTCCCACCCTAAGTCACCTACTCCTGAATCTTTTTATTCTACGTTTTTCCATTTCTGCAGTAAATTTTGTGTTTCCTTGATAATCCCAGCTTCCAATTAACTTGATTGAAGGGTTCCTTTTGACGTTAATGGTGCAGACCGAAGTAAAAACTGACAAAAGGGCGGTTGCGCCTGCTCATGCAACCCAAGTTCATGCGCTTCTTATAGCATCATTAATAAACACGAATGCTGGAGCCTTGCCCGTATACTGCAGTTCCATTTTTGCAACAATTATGCCTACTATAGGGTGTGTAGATGCGGGTGCTATGCCTGCATAACACCCTATTGGTATTCTTGAGCAAGTAACGAAATTTTAAGTTTTAAGTTAATACGCGAATCTAAAGCTAATTCCTTCTCTAAAATAATATCTTTTGATTTAAGGTCAAGTAGAACGTAATATAGCTGTGTTTTGAGTTGATTGTGAAAAAAATCAAGTAAACGTAAAGTCAAATACACATGCGCACGATTAAAGACCTTCTTAGGAATATGAATGAGCAGAGTGCACAAACCAAGAAAAATCAGCATTAGTTCTGCGTTTTAATTTATATCCAAATTATGGGTTGTCAGAAAGCATGGAGTATATGAAGGGTATGTGCCAAACACTCAGCAGATATTGAGTGAACGGATGAATAATAAATAATATGGTAAAAACTGATACCTTTTATGGGTGAAAGTTCACTCGGTAGTACGCTTAGCATGATGCTTTTGGCATTACTGGTAGAAAAAAATTGTTCCGTTAAAAGTTGGAAGTTAACAAGTGGCAGAAATAAACCAAATGAGAAGTAGCGAGATAACCGAATATGCATCATTTTTGAAAAGAAATATAACGAATATAGTTAACACCCAGATTCCGACACCCTGCGTAGAGTAGTCGATCACAGAAGTACACCGTAAGAATGGAAACTGTACTTACTCAAAGCTAAACCGATTAAAAATAACGGCTTGCGAACATCACAAAAACTGTTGACGTCACAACGTTTGCCAGGAGGGCATTCCACTGCTTTACCACTGACAGGAAAAGGCAACTTGCACACTTCCAGCCCGGACTGCTTTAAACGCAGTTGAATGATTTGACTGGAAGTTGGGTCGTTGTGGGGAAGTCATAAATGTTCTCAAAAGCCAGGTTGCAATCCAATCCATTTACAACGCGGAATGATGGTTAGTGAACCCCGTGCACGTGCTCATAACACAGAGGAAAGTGATGTATGGTTTGTTAGGGTGCTTGTATAGTGCCGGGAGCCTTACCCCTTAACCACTTCAGTGGCCCATCTTCGAACTCTTCCGAAATTATTCTGAGATTAAAATGCTCGGGGTCTCCAGGCTTATCAGTGAGGAGTGGTTGTTGATTGGTCCACTAGTTAGAGCGTTGGACATTTGATCAACTGGTCGCGGGTTCGGGCTTCGGGTGGGGCACCACCTGGGGTTGGGTATGACTGGCTGATGACGGCTAATAAGCTAGACGTGGCCATTCCAGTCTCCTTTGTCTTTATCGGCATGATTAATCGGCCTTTTATACTAATATTGTTACCTATACGAATACTCCTAGCCGTTGTGCAGCTGCTGGTGGTGCTCGAGAGTGAGCCCCAAGGCAGAGGCGAACGAGCAAGTTCTGTACACAATTGGTGAGAGTTTCTTAATGACTGTCAATATTCCTGATTTAAATTGGCAATACAATGGGCCAATGGCTCAATAGTTAGTGTTTTACTTCCGAGTAACAGATTGCAGATTCAGGCCTCTGGTGGGGTACCACTTGGGATTGGGTATGACCAGCTTATGACGGCTAATGCGTCTGAAATGGCAATTCACACCTCCCGCATATCTTTGTCCACTTTGTCAATCAGTTGATTGACCCTAAGAGGAAATAATTGTTCAACTGCCGATCTTCGTTGACATTACCCGGAAAGATTTGGTTCTGATGGAGGTATGATAAATCTTCCCTCATTTTGTGGAAGTTAATTCACCAACTTTTACCCTTTTTAAATCTAGAAAACGAAAAACAAAGAATGAAGACCACATAGGCACTATCTGGGCCCTTTGGCCGTTCGAGAGCATGGAACTCGCCCTGTCACTCCTCTCCTCTCATAAAAGCGATATACAGACAATAAACCGTTTTCTCCGCATTTACTGGTTGGAAACATGACAATTTTGCGGGACGAACCTTCATTGTTTTCTGTAGAGAACTGTAATTGAGTAGATAACGCTTGACAATTATAGCGTTGGTGCGTAAGAGTCACCCATATGCATTATGTTAGATCGAATGGATAATTTCCAACTGCTACAACAGTTGAGACTATGGAATTTTATTTGCCAGATTTGCCCGATGGATAGTGAGGACAGGGAAAACCGGGAGCCAGTAGTGTTAACAGTCAATCAAATAGATTCCTTATTGCACGCAAACTTGGTGGTGTGCTTTGATGCCATCAGGACTTATTTCAGATACACAAGCATGCTACAAACTTGACAGTCTTACCCATCCCTCCGATATATTTGATGTCCAGCTAATTCCATCTCAATATCAACGATATGGATAGAGAACCAAGATTCGGTTGCTGTTATCACATCCTGAGCAAGTTCAGTTGAAGAAAGTTAAAGCTCAAATGCTTGAGCACCACGCCTTGGGGATTTGTAGCAAGCAACTCAATTTCGCCCTAATTAGGCTTCCGTTTACGTTTATAAATATTGTGAGCTTTACGGTCTTCACAAGCGTGTTACGTTTCGTAGCGAGTTTCATCAAGTTTGTTTTATTCGATTCAAAACTGGGCGTAACTGGCTTAGTTCTGTTGTCACAACTACAGAGTGAGTCCAAGGCAAAATGGGACGAAGAAGTTCCGTTAGCGATCAGTGATCGTTCATCAAAGAATTTAAATAATCCAAACCAGCAAAATTGTGAGTTCGTGGCTTTGTGATTATAGCTCTCGACTTCTAATCAACAGGGCGAGGGTTCAAGCCTCGAATGGTGCACCACTTGGGGTTGGGTTCGGATGGTTGACCAGTTTCCTTTGTCTTTGCCAGCAAAGTTCATCTCCTGTACCAACACATCTTGCTCTCGCTCTGTCAGAGGTTTCATCACCAAGCATTGCCATCATCAATAACCCAATAGTTACCAACATTCCTTGTCCACATTGTGACCGCACACGCACATCATGCATTAGCTTGATTTGTAACTTGTGAATCCATCACACAGAGATTGGCGAACGAGTGCAAGGAATACCAAAATACAAATCGATAATTAAAAGTCCTCTCCGCAACTGTATAAAGCTTGTACAACGAGCTAGATGAACTTACAAACATAGTAGATAAAATTAAACAAGACATTATGACTTTCACTGAAACGTGGCTTTCTGCAGACATTGCTGATTCCAAAATATCACGAAGAGGTGATCAGCATTTCAGGAGAGATAGCTCAAGTCGAGGAGGAGGAGGAGTCGTAGTTTATGTCATTCACAAGCTGATCGCTATGGCTGACGTACATATTCCAGTAAGTGATGTGTAACTCTTAAGCATTAGTATATCTGCGAAGTTTCCCAGAACTCTGACGATATAGGTTGTGTTACATTCACATTATCAGACTTCTGATCAGGATCTCATTCTCATTACGAAACTGGACAAAGCCAGCAAGAATACAGATGTCCTCATTGTTGGGGATTTTAACGGTCCTGTTATTGACAGGAAAACCTGGACTGCAAAGGGATTGCCAGATAACTTCAACCACGAACTACCACAATGGGTAACAGACAAACTCCTCTATCCGAACGTTACCTTTGGAATACGGACGAGAGAAGGACAACAGTCAAACTGTCTTGACCTGATTTTCCCCCGAGATGAGAAAAATGTGATAGACCAACAGGATCGATCGCCATTAGGGTCAAGCGATCAAATTACACTGTACTTTATGTACTCACTGTTTTCCAAACCAAATTTGCCCGATATGTGGGAAAAAATATTTGGAAGGGTAACCACTCACTTATGAGAAGACAAATGTCAGAGATATCCTGGGAAACAGAACTACATGGTGGAACCAATAAAGATTGGATGACTTTCAGCTCCTTATTGAAAATGATTGTTTGCCTAAGCCGTCCTCTTAGAAGAAAGACAACCGCAAATCACCCAAAGTCAATAAAGTCAAACTTGCAGGCCTCTTTCAAAAAGAAAATCGCTTCTGGAGGCTTTACAGACAAACCGGCTTCGACGATGACTTACGGGAATATAAGCAGCAACTTTGAAGTGGTGCGTCGTTTGAAATTGGTTTCGAATTTCAGGTCCTTTGGATACGAGTTTTTAGTCGTTACCTCAGTGTAGAAGACACGGTGCTTGGAAACTATTAAAGAATTGTCTTTATATTCCTCTGAGTTTGGAAATGGCGACTTGGATATAAGGATTCCAAGGCTTTAAAAAAGACACAAATTCAACCGCTGCGGATTCTTCCCTGCGCTAGTATTTATCTCATTTGGAAGTGCAAGCTTCGATCTTTGCTCATTTCTGAAACTCACGCCGGTTGTGTGCTCCCTGCATCTGCTTTCAATCGCAGAAGGGGCTCAAACAAAAGGCTAAGTCCTTATATTTTTATATTCTTATATCTTTGTTTACATCCTCATATAGTCATATTGTTGAACATCATAACCGACTCGCTGTTAATGTTGTGGTGATTATAACATCCATTGCATTTGCTTTGTATCCCCATAATTATGCAAAATCGCAGTGCCTTAAGTTAATTGCCACAAAAAATGGTCCAGGACCTAGTTCCGAACATGCGCCGCAAAATCGCGTAGGATCGTCTGTGGACGCCTCTTATCACTCGACTATGTTGGCAGGGGGTTTCGATCAGCAAATTAATAGAAAAGCAGAAAAAAAGTTGCAACTATCGTTTTTCTGCTAATTTTTCCCCTCCCGATAAACGAACAAAAAGTTAAGTAAGCTTAATTAATGTAGCTTAAGAAGATAAAAATTGTGTGGGGTGTTTCAGCCTCCTACAGAACTTCTTAGGGATGGAGCAGGAGGTAGACAATCTAAAGCAAGAAAAAGATAAGTTAAAAAATCTATTTGTCATCCACCTGTTAAAAAAGCTACTGCCGTACAAAAGCTACCGCAAAGCAAAATTCGTATGCATGTATAGCCCCTTCAAGCAAACCTAAAACTCACATAAAATATATTGTGTTTACCGATCTCAGTAGACCAGAGGACGATTCGTTAGTTAGAAAGGGAGTCCCATCTAGTCCTTGCTACAAACCAACATCACTTAGCCCAGGCAGCATAAGCAATAATCTGGCTCTACAACCCAGCGCTGCATCGTTATGGACGCTGCACCAACATGCGATGTTGAAGACGTTGGTGAGTTTGTAAAGCCAAAGGGGAAAGGTATAAGAAGGCTAAGTCGTTCACAGACCTATCGGACCCCGTGAACTGGTTAAAGTACTCACTCCGTTGAAAGATCTGAGTTGCAAACCGGCGCTCGATTGAGTAGAAAATATAATGTTGTCATAAAAGGGGTCCCAGTATCAGCGTCAATAATTCCCAAGGAGCGAGTTAAACATGACATGGATCTCCTTCAATTGTACGCATAAACGTTGCTAATGGACGGTTAATCCCTCCACATT